>APFE031095212.1:0-33812 GCA_000404065.3 Pinus taeda | reverse complement strand
AAAAATGAGCTTGATTGTATTAATTCAAAAGAAAAGAACCTTACAACCTTTTCCTTGACGCTGTACAAGCTCCTCCAGGGTCCAACAACAAGTCTCCTCCACTTTGACAAGCTTCACTCACTCCCTAATGGGGCCAAAAAGGTATGTGATCTCTCCTCTTAAGCTCAAATAGGAAGTCTTGATTTCACTAGCATTTACCTCAAAAGTTCAGCTTCTAACCTCCCTGGCCACTGACCCAATGCCTCAATTTATAGTGCAATGGAGATCAGTTACCAGCTCCTCCTTCAAAGGGATAGAATCCTTCTTCAAAGGGATAGCTCCTCCCAACAAGGGATTAGTTCCTCCTATGATGGGATGAATGAACCACTTGGAGCGAACAATCCACGTAACAAATGCTTCTAGAAAACTCTAGAATTAATCCAAGATGAGTTTTTTAAGATAAAGATTGCGCCTTTTGACTTTTATAGGGGTACGCACCCTCCCCTTTACATACAGAGCGTATAAGTACGCAAAAATCCTGAACAAAAGGTGAGGGCCCGCAGGCGAAAGTGAGAGAAAGTGCAGAACCAGAGTTACATTGCTTTTTTGATGTCTTTCTCTCATTTCTAAATCTTGTTCTGAAGAGCTGAGGTTTGAGACTTGCTTAGGAAGCTGGTATAGGTGGTGATAGACCTACACCGACCGCAAATAAAAGGTGACGCGATATTTTTGTGTAACAGTGACCATGGTTATTGACTAGGGTTGATCATGGTTGATTTTCATGTTGAGACAATCTTTGTCACAATGTGGCATTGGAACATGGTTTATTTTCATATTAAGACAATCCTTGTCATTGTTGGTGTGACTCTATTAGGTTTTTTTCTCTTGTGATTCTAGCTACTCCTTTTCTACTACATGATCTTCTTCCATCAGTGGCACTTGTGCATTAATTGATTTTTCTATATTCCCATTCCATAACTATTGTTCTTTGAAAAAAACATCTCTACTGATTATAGTCTTCTTGGTGACAAGGTTATACAATTTATAAGCTTTTGATTACTCACTATAACTAGTAAATATGCATTTCTCACTTTTATCATCTAGCTTGCCTCTCATCTCCTTTGGCACATGTTCATAAGTTACACATCCAAACACTTTGAGATGGGATACACTGCAAGACATACGTGACCATGCTTCTTCTGGTACTCTGTTCATCACACTATTTGTTGGAGATTTTCTTATCACAGAAACAGCACATCCAACTTCTTATGCCTAATACTTATTAGACAAGTTTCTTCCTTTCAACATGCTCCTTTCCATTTTTATGATTGTCTTGTTCTTCCTCTCTGCTACACCATTCTACTGCGATGTGTATCTAGCTGTAAATTTCCTTCTGATTCCATGTTGTTTGGAGTAATCATGAAATTCCTTCGAATCATGGAATGACTTAGTTAAGTGACTCTATGATTTTAGCCAACTCTTCATGCAGGATTAATTAGATATTTTAACACTCCCCCTTAATTACCACTGCTAAATCTAATACATGACTAATGACAATTCAAACGTTCTAGCTGGTCTATGTCTAAGCTAGTCTTACAAAATCCAACTTTATTTTGTGAAACTAAAACACATCTTTTTCTAATGGCTTGGTAAATATATCAGCCAATTGATCACTCAATTCACAAGGCTTGAAGTGAAATTCTCCATTGCTCACAATTTCTATAACAAAATGATATCTAGTATCAAAATGTTTGATTGTTTGATGAAAAACACTATTCATGGATAGTGCAATCGTTGAGGTGTTGTCACAATATATTGGTGTTGATCCTTGTTGTTTCTACTTGACTCCATCAAAAACCTTTATTAATAATACTGCTTGGCATGTTGTTGATGTTGTTGTTACATATTTTTCATATGTTGATGGAAGTACCACAATAGGTTGTTTCTTAGATGCCCATGAAATCGCAACTGAACCAAGATGGAACACATAACCAAAAGTGTTATTCCTATCATCCGAATTTCCTGGAAAATCATTGTCTATATATCCAATCAAATCCTTATTCTCTATGCTTCCATACATTATGCCACAATCTCTTGTTCTTGCTATGTAGCTCAAAATTCTTTTTCCTGCTCTCCAATGTGTGTCTTTTGTAGTATCCATAAACCTCGAAATCAAACTCACTCCTTGCATAATATATTTTCTTGTTGTTATGAGATACATGAGGCTGCCAACAAATATTGGGAAATGAGTTAGATTGACATCTGATCCTTCATCATCCTTAATTTTGTATATGTTGCAACTAGTGGAGGGATAGGTTTTTAATTCTCCATCCTAAATCTTTTCAGCAAATATCTAGCATATTTATTTTGGAAAATAAAAAATCATTTTTTCGATTTCTCAACTTCTATGCCAAGAAAATATTTCATTACACCAAGATCCTTCATCTCAAATTCTTTCATCGTGGCTCCTTTAAATTCATCTAACTCAAGATCACTGGTATAAATCATGTCATCAAAATATAAGAAAGCAATCAAAATATGTCCATGCTCATTTACCTTTTTATACAAGGTAGGCTCAATGCTACTTCTGCAAAATCCATTCTTGATCATGTAGCTATCAATTATGTTATACCAAACTCTAGGTGCTTGCTTGAGTCCATAGAGCACTTTATTCAACCTGTAAATTTTATCTCCTTTACCTTCAACTTCATAACGTGGAGGCTGCTGCACATAAAATTTTTCTTCTATAATTCCATTCAAGAAGGTGGATTTCACATCCATCTCATATATTTTCCATTTGTTCTGAGCTATTGTGGCTAGAACTTCTCTTAAGATATCAAATATAGCTATTGGAGCAAAAATTTCTGTAAATTCTATTATTTATTGCCATGAGAATCCTTTTACTACAAGTCTTTCTTTAAATATGTCAATTTCACCTTTCTCATTCAACTTTGTCTTTTACACCCATTTTACAACAATGAGATTTTTATGCTTTGGAAAATAAACCAAATCTCATGTATCATTCTTTTCAATAACTTCTATTTCTTCATCCATGGCTTCCATCCAATTTCTTCTCTAATTGCGTCTCAAATGAGTAAGGCTGGAATGACAACAATGAAATTTTTTAACTAACATCCAAATCATCAAAAATATCTTTTAGATTTCTCATATTTCTTGGAAATTGTTTGATTCATCACCTCATTGACTGCTAGGAGAATTTTGATTTGTTGATCTGCTTGAAGATCCATATTGTTCAGAATATCTTGGAGTCCTTGCTCGCGTGACTCTGTTGGGTGCCTTCTCTTGTGATTTAGCTCCTCCTTTTCTACTACATCCTCTTCTTTCATCAGTGGGACTTGTGCATCAACTGTTTTGTCTATATTCCCATTCCATGACTATTTTTCTTTGATAAAAACATCTCTATTGATTACCGTCTTCTTGGTGGTAGGGTTATACAATTTGTAAGCCTTTGATTGCTCACTATAACTAGTAAATATGCGTTTTTCACTTTTATCATCAAACTTACTTCTTATCTCCTTTGGCACATGGGCATAAGCTACACATCCAAACACTATGAAATGAGATACATTGCAAGACATAACTGACCATGCTTCTCCTGGTACTCTGTTCATCACACTCTTTGTAGGAGATTTGTTTATCACATAAACAACACATGCAACTGCTTCTGCCCAATACTCATTAAATAGATTTCTTCCTTTCAACATGCTCTTTGCCATGTACATGATTTTCCTATTCCTCCTCTCTACTACACCATTCTGTTATGGTGTGTATCTAGTTAGAAATTTTTTTTTGACTCCATGTTATTTTCTATAATCATGGAATGCCTTCGAATCATATTCTCCACCACAATATGACCTTAATACCTTGATCTGCCATCACTTTGGTTCTCTGCCAAGGATTTGAATTCTTTAAACTTTGCAAAAGTTTCAGGTTTATGTTTCAAGAAGTAAAACCATGTCCTTTGTCTATAATCATCAATGAAAGTGAGGAAGTAATAACTTCCACCAATCAAATGTGTCCTCATAGGTCCACACAAGTCTTTATGCACTGGCTCAAGAGGTTTCTTTGCTCTATATGTAACTCCCTTCGGAAAAATTTCACAGTGTTCATTTCCCAATATGAAACACTCACAAGTACTATAAGGTTATTTAATGGGAGGCAATCCTCTAACAATATGTTTCTATGCAACAATCTTAAATCAGAAAAATGGAAGTGTTCAAATCAAAAGTGCCATAACCAATCATAATTAGAACATACAACTGTAAAAAAAGATGACCTCATCACTCTAATTCATAATTAAAGAAAAGAGTTTGTTCCTCCTCATCTGCACCTTTGTTATCAGTTGCTTGCTTAGGGGCTTGTCATATATAAAACACTCATTTCCTTAAAAGATAATTTTGTATCCTTTCTACACCAATTGACCAACACTTATTAAATTATGTTTGAGACCACATACATAATATACCTCTGAGATTGTCCTGGGCTCCCCCTTCTTGGTCATAATGTTGAACACTCCTTTTCCATCTATATCCACAGTCTTGTCAGTCCCCAATTTTACCTATGCCTGCACAGATTGATCCAAATTTGCAACCAAATTCTTGTTGCCTACCATGTGGTTTCTACAACCACTGTCTAATCGCTAGACATTATCATAAGGTTCATGCATGGTGTGGCAAGCTAGGAGCATGGAGTTAGTATTCTCTGTAGTGACATTAGCTCTTTGGTTTCCTTCATCGGCTATCCTCTTCCTCCAATCACGGGCATTGTTACCAAATTTATTGTAATAATAACATCTCCCTCTGAACACCATGTCTTCCGCCTCATCATTTGCCTCTCAATTTACTTCTGGCTCAAACTCTATCTCTTGAAATAGAAACCTAACTTTTGAAAGTGGTTTCTAAAGTCGAATCCTCACTTTTTTCTATCCTTGCCTCATGTGATAGAAGTGATCCCATGAACTTGTCAAGTGTTAGCATTGTCAAATTATTGCCTTCCTTTATGGATGCTACCACAATGTCAAATTTGGTAAACAAAGATATGAGGACCTTCTCAACCACTGTTTGATATTTCATATCTTCACCATAAAATTTTAACTGATTAACGATAGCCATGACGTGATTCATGAGTGAATCAATGTCCTTTATTTCCTTCATCTGCAAACTCTCAAAATCTTTTCTAATATTCTGCAACTTAACAATATTGACCTTTTTCATACCTTTATAGCTTACTATCAAGGTCTACCATGATGTATTTACTAAATACATGATCATAATTTTCTAGAACACTACTCGGTCTAGTCCCTGTTAGATATGCTGCAATTATTGTACATTCATATTTTTGTCTTTCTTCCATAATTCCCTCTCTACATTAGTGAGGGCTCATTCTTTTGCTTCATCCATAGGTTCTGAAAACCCAAAATGGACATGATCCCACACATCATGAGCCTTTAGTGTGGTCTTCATCTTAATGTCCTACACATCATAATCCTTCCCTGTAAATAGTGGAAAATGGGGATGGAAATTTGAGAAATCCATCTCTCTTCAAAAATACTCTTCAAATAATAAGACCTTCTTTTTCTATAGAACTTTATAAACACTTTCAACAAATTCCTTTTTTTTATAACCTTTAATATACCTATTGTAGTTTTTTCTATCACCTGTTGCACAAGTGCTTCAAGAAATATAGAAAGCTCCTAGAGATAACATCTGGGTTGATTGTAGACCAGTGCCTAAGACATCTTAAGAGATAAGTGCAAGTGAAAATTATAAATAAGGCTTTCATTCCACTCCAATCGTCAAGCAGTTTGAAAAATATAATAAATGGGGCTTGGTTCAATGGTATTTCATTAAGGTAGACTCAAGCAAATACATGGATTTGAATACATTTTTGGTAGATTTAGTTAATATCAAATAGAAATGACTAATTCTGGTGGCCAACGCACAATAATAGGAAACCTTAATATTGACATTATAGTAACATGAAGAGGAGGAATGAAAGAAGAAAATTCAATGTAGAGGGTTGGATATAACGTAGAATCCTAAGCATCAAGCTCCAACAAAAGTATGAAAGAATGAGGAGGTGAATTGGTAGAAATTGTGGAGCACAATTTAAGATCTCATACTCTATACCTCATGGACACAGTTTTCATTAATCAACATAAGTAAATCTTTGATCATAAAGGTACTATAAGCTATCAAGTAACTCATGTCAATATTTAATTAACACAGGGACTATTACTCCTCAACAACATACACATACCATGAGAGAGTGAATCGTGGAGCTTCTTTACACAATTTCAGCAGAAGAAAAAAAATGTATCAAGTGAAATTCAAAGAGGAAAACATACTGCTTATTTCTCTGATAGGAATCAACATTATAGTTTCATTAATCCTCCAAGATCATTCCAAATCACCAGTCCATATACATTCAACACTTATCTCTCAAATCGCTCATGAATAGGCAAGTAGAACCAATGTGGAACCACATAATTCAAGCCTCTTTCTTGCAGACTTCAGGAACCTTTCTTAGTTGTTTCTTCCCTCTTTTTATAGGGAAGCTTTTAAAATGGTTACAAAAATATCTTTAGCCTAAGCTCCAGCTATCTGATTGACTAGCTATCTCGATGTGAAAAGGCTTTGTTAATCAAACGATTGCAACATAATGATTCCTTCTTTAAAATAAATAATAACAGAATAACAAGAAAACAAAGCAAAAAAATCATGGGAAGACTGCATGATGATTCTAGCTAAATATCTCCATGCCACTTCCAGTAATGGCCTCTGATCAAACCCCATATATTCCACAATGTGCCTCTTTCTGTTACTTGGCTGGTCCCCCTGTCTCTTTCAGCCTGAACTGAATGAATTTCCCATTTTCTAGAGCTGGGAGCAATCAATGGTGATGGCCTCTCTCTTGGTCCGGTTTCAAAGTTGTTGACTCATCCATCCCTCTACACTTCCTGTATCACATTCTCAAAACCTGATATACTCAATAACTCTTCCGTAATGCTATATTGAAGATTACCATTATTGACACTTTATACTAAAAAGAATTACAAAACATGTGAGTTCTAGGATCCTTTGTCCCTCTTTGTTTTAGCTCTTTTATGCATTTGTCCTCCATAGGACCAAGGGTCGCGACTGAAGGCTTGGCCTTAAGGTGCTAGAGCCTTTTTTTCCTATCTCGGGACCTTTTTCCTTTGTAAATAGCTTAGTGCCCCTTTCCTTTAAGTTTCTCTAGCGACCATGCACTAGCCTAGTATCCAAGCCCCTTTATTAGCATTTTTCAACTGTGCACTGCTATAAAGTGCCAATATCCATCAACCTCTGATATACAGTTATCGATGTGATGTCCTCAATACCACGTGGCACTTCTTGAGTGATCACATGTGTCACTCAGATATTCCTCCATAGGCCCCCTAAAAATTCCAAAACAGATTACCACGTGTCCTTTTGTACCGGCATGTCAAGTTGATATCATCTTCCACATGTCATTATAGGAGCCAATCCTGTGCCACCATGTGTAGCTTATTAGGGCCAACTATAAGCTATCATGTGTCTTGCTTGAGGAGAGAGAAAATGACTCATTCGCCCTCGATTTTGTGAGGAAATCCTTCATAAATTTATTTTTTTGTCCCACAGAAATTCTACACTATCAACAATTTTGAGGGTTTACGCGTTCAAGAGTTGTAATCCACTGATCACCAATGTGCCAATCTTCTTGATGTTGCAATGTGTTGACTGTTGATCTTTGATACTGCCTGATCTATTTGTGATTGCTGATATATCGGAATTTTGACATGCGATACACTGATGTTCTTGTAGTTCTAATGTGTGATCGACGATCGTAAATATGCCTAACAACTAGAACCCTCTATTATGATCATTGATCATTGATATGCCTGACTGTTGGAACCTTCAATTGCGATGGTCAATATTGCACCTCTGACATGTGAGGTTTCGATGTGCCATAATTACATTATCTCTGATATGTGATCTCTGATATTAGGCCTCCAATTTTCCTTCTTTCCTTAGGCTTTAATCCTTGAACTTCCTAAGACCATAGCATTTGATCCAAAAGTTCACTTTTGGACTTCCACATATCATTGGAAAGCTTGCTTAAATCACATTCGAATGGGGAGGGTCCAATTTAGACTTTGAGTCCTTTTGAGGCCAAGAAGATGACTACAAAATTATCAGCTCTTTTTACATCTTTTGATAGTTGGAAAAATAATTTGTAGTAGATGATAACATTGTCTCCACTTGGGGATAGTGCCTTGCTACCAAGGTGCTGAGAACCTACAAACTAGTAGCCTTCTATCCATTGGGAATGGAGTCATTTTATCAAAGTATACAAAAATAAAAACAAAAACATAAAGAACTGAAAGAATTACTAATATTTTACAATGGCTCACCGGTATGTACAATGAGTGAGAAATGGACCTCTCGGTGTTGGAAGTAAAGCTTGAGGAATTTCCTATTTACAGGAACCTTAAGCATCTCACCCTCCAAGTTTTCCAACAAAAAATTATTGTTTCCCTTTGTCTCAGCAAACTTGAAGGGTCCAAACCATAAGGGATCAAATTTGGCATGTTTCCCTTTGCATTCTCTTCTCACATCCCACCTAAAAACTAGATCTCCTGGTTGGAGAGGTTTGTCTTTAGCCTTCTAATCGAACAAATATTTAATCTTCTATTGATAATTGATTAACCTGTGGTTTACCTACTCTCTATTCTCTTTCTAGATGAACCTAGATCATATTTATTGTGTAGTTGAGGCTGCATGAAATCAATGAATTTCTTGTAGTAGTCATCGATCTCGTCATCATTCAGTGTTGCCTCAAGCTCCTCTTCCTCTTCTTCATATATCTTGAGTTCTTGTTCTTCATTGGAAAAAGAGGAATAAAAGTTCTCTTGAACTTTATTAGCATCTGGTGTTTGTTCCTACTGATCATCTTCTACATATAGTGGAGGATGAATGTGATCTTGTTGCTCCTTCCTCTCTCCTTGCAGTATTTGTAGGGGAGGCCTTCTGTATTAGGGATTGAAACCCCGATTGGAAGCTGAAAAGTTCCATCATTGAAGGCTTTGATTTTTCAAATCTGTTTTTGTTAGTTTATTTGACAATTTCATTATCAACTTATTCATCTCCTCTATCCTTTATTCTTGTTATTATCTTCCCCGTCCTGAGGAAGTTGCCTCCTCTTTTCCCTTTTTCTTCTCTCTGGGGTCAAATCTACCTCTTGAATTCCAGGTTAAGGTAAATTCTTCTTATAACTCAAGAGCAACAGTTTGAATCTGATCTAAGGAACATGACTTCCTCTCTCTGAGTGTGAAGCAAAACTTTGATTCAAAGGATCCAACAAGAACTACTCGAGCAATGGTTTTTGGAGGTTTAATATTAGAAAGTACATTATTATACAATTTATTAAACCTTTTTATAAAATCTGAGATATCCTCATCAATCTTCTTCTTCATAGCATTGAACTGAGTAAGAATGTATCCATGGTCGCTCTTCTCTCCCCATTTCTGCAAAAAGGAATTCTCCATTTCTTCCCAAGTGGTAATAGAATCATTCGGCAAGGATTTGAACCATTTCTTGACTTTTCCATAGAAATATTGGACAAAGAGAGTCAACACTATGTCCTGGTGCTCAACATTCAATTTGTTTGCAAAGGCACATAATGTTTTTGTGTCTCTATGCCATTATGTTAGCTTCTCCATTAAACCTGGGCATGAGCTTAATATAGTCCTATGGCATAGAATTTAGAGGTTGAGGCAGGTCTAAGGGAGCATATTTGTTCATTAAGGAACCTAGGACAACCATTTCAATCATAGGTGGTGGTGTTTGATTTATTGGGGGCCTCTAAGGTATGACTAATTGTGAGAAAGTTGACTATGGAAAGGGAAACTTTTAACACTGTGGGTAGGGTTGCTTTGGAGTATATCTTTTACCCCCTCAACTTCAGAGAGGAGAGGACATGAGAGAGAGGGGGTTTCAACTAAAGCTTCTTCTTATTTTACCTCTAGTGAGGTGGTACTGAGTAGCTGACCACTTTTTGAAGGATATACCAAAACTCTAGGAGGAAAATCAGAGCAATGAATTATGCCATTCTGTGAGCTAGATGAGGATGTTTCAAGAAATGAAGAGACAATAGCACCAATATTTGGGGTTTTTTCCTTCCAAATCATTTTTAATATGATTCTTTCTGGGCTAGATATAGGTGGTGTTCTTCGTTGAGAGGTATATGAGTGGGTGTGGGGCTTCTTATAAGCTAGAATGATTAGATAAAAAATATGGACAGTGGATTTGCCAAAGTGTTTTTAATGAAATTGAGACAGTGGAATTTCCAAGGTGAGAGATCTTCAACCCACACTTCCCTTGCTCACCTAACAGAGGGAATGTAAATATTTGTTGTACCATGGGGAAAAACTATCTAATACATTCCCTGACAATGGCACCAAAAATATGTTGTAGCTTTTTCTATCACCTGTTGCACAAGTGCTTCAGCAAATATAGAAACCTCCTAGAGACAACCTCTGGGTTGATTATAGACCAGTGCCTAGGACATCTTAAGAGATGAGTGCATGTGAATATTATGAATAGGGCTTTCATCTACACTACAATTATCATGTAGTTTGAAAAATATAATAAGGGGGTTCGGTTCAATAGTCTCTCATTAAGGTAGAGTCAAGAAAATACATGGATCTGAATACACAAGGGGGTAGATCTAGTTAATCTCAAAGAGAAATGACTAATTCTAGTGGTTGACACACACGAATAGGAAACCATAATATTAGTGTTGTAGTAGCATGAAGAGGAGGAATGAAAGAAGGAAATTTGATGTAGAGGGTTGAATACAATGCAAAATGTTGAGCATCAAGATCCAGTAGAAGTATGAAAGAATGAGGAGGTGAATTGGTAGAATTTTTGGAGCACAATTTAAGGTCTCATACTCTATCCATCATGGAAAGACTTGTCACTAATAAGCATAAGTAAATTTGTGATCATAAAGGTATTGTAAGCTATCAAATAGCTCATGTAAATATTTAAATAACACAGTGACTATTATTCCTCAACAACATACATAAAACCATGAGAGAGTGAAACCTACAACTTCTTTGCACAATTTCATTAGAAGAAAAACATACATGAAGTGAAATACAAAGAGGAAAATATAATTCTTATTTCTTTGACATGAATCAACAGATTAGTTTCACTAATCCTCCAAGATCATTCCAAATCATCGTTCCATATACATTCAACACTTGTCGCTCAAACCTCTCATGAACAGGAAAGTAGAACCAATGTGGAACCACAGAATTTGAGCCTCTTTCTTATAGAATTCGGGAATCTTTCTTAATTGTTTCTTCCCTATTTTTATAGGGAAAGGAGAAGCTTTGAAAAAATTACAGAAATATATTTAGCCTAAGCTCCAACTTTGTGATTAACTAGTTGTCTCCATGTGCAAAGACTTTGTTGCTCAAATCATCGCAACAAAATGATTCCTTCTTTAAAAGATAGCATAACAGAATAAAAAAACAACAAAGAAATAAAAGCATGGGAAAATTGAATGATGATTATAGATAAATATATCCATGCCACTTCCAGTGATGACCTATGATCAATCCAAGTATCTACCACAATGTGCCTCTTTCTGTTACTCAGCCGGTCCCACTGTCACTTTCTGTCTAAACTGAATGAATTTCCCATTTTCTGGAGTTGGGAGCAATCAATGGTGATGGCCTGTCTCTTGCTTGGGAATCAAAGCTACTGGCTCATCCATCACTCTAAACTTCCTGTATCACAGTCTTGAAACCTCATATACTCAATAACTCTTCCATAATGTTATATTGAAGATTCTCATTATTGGCACTTTATAATAAAAAGCATTACAAAAAATGTGAGTTCTGGGATCCTTTGGCCCCCTTTGTTTTAACTCCTTTCTGCATTTTCCTCCATAGGACTAAGGGTGTGATCAAAGGCTTGGCCTTAAGGCATTAGGGCCTTTTGTTCCTATTTGGGTCCTTTTTCATTTTTAAATAGCTTAAATCCCCTTTCCTTTAAGTTTCTCTAGTGACCATGTGCTAGCTTACTATCAGAGCCCCTTTATCGACCTTTTACACGTGTGCACTACTCTAAAGTGCGAATATCCATCAACCTATGATATGTGATTGCCGATGTGATGTCATCACTGCCACATGGCACTTCCTGAGTGATGACATGAGTCACCTGGATATGCTCCCATAGCCCCCCTAAAAATGCCAAAGCAGACTTCCATGCGTCCTTCCATACCGACACGTCAAGTTGACGTCAACTGCCATGTGCCCTTATTAGAGCCAATACTATGCCACCATGTGTAGCTTATCGGGACCAACCAAAATTTGCCACGCATCCTATTGGAGGAGAGAGAAAAGGGCTCGTTTGCCCTTTGTTATGTGGGGAAATCCTTTGTAAATTTATTTTTGGGTCCCCCAACGATTTTATACTATTGACATTTTTTCAAGGTTCACACTTTCAAGAGTTGTGATCCTCTAATCCTCGATGTGCCAATCTTATTGATGTTGCAATGTTCCAGGTGCAGATCTCCTATACTTCCTTCTCCATTTATGATTTATGATATATCATACTTTTGACATGCGATATGTTGATGTGCTTGCAGTTCTGATGTGTGATCGTCGATCAACGATATCCCTGACTGCTGGAACCTCTGATTGCATTTCTGACATGTGAGTTGTTGATGTACCACAATTGCATTACCTCTGATACACGATCTTTGATATCGGACCTCTAATTTTCCTTATTTCCTTAGGCTTTAATCCTTGAACTTCAGAAGACCATAACTTTTGATTCAGGAGTTCATTTTTGAACTTCCACATATTGTTGTAAAGCTTGTTTAGAGAATTTTGCAATGGAGAGGGTATGATTTAGCCTTTGAGTCCTTTTTAGGCTTGGAAGATGACTTCAAGCTACTATGCTATTTCCTACTCTTTTGACCGTTGAAAACATATTTTGTAGTAGGTGACAAGAATACCCTTTCAATAAAACCCTTGATTATTTTTTAAGATAAAAATTCTTTATATAAAAAAATGAATATTATTAATTTTTTTAAACCACTCACATTACAAAAAAAATTTATGTAGTCGTTTTCTCTCAACCTCTCAATATTTTTAAAATAAACTTTAACCAAACCCTTACTTCAACCTTATTTTTTTTTTTTTTTACTTTTCTAATATAGAGTGAAGGATAATGAGGTCGCGTGCTAATGCTTTCGATGATAATGAGAACCGTGTTAGTGCTATAATGCTTTGAAACCTAAAAGAATATGCGTTTTTCACTGATGCTCCGAAACCTCAAGGAATCCACTTGCTGTTGAGTCATGGTTTACCACTTGTAACATGGTGCCTGTTGACACCCGTTTGCATTATAATGCCTTGTGTGCAACCTGCAAGGTGTGTTATAGCTCTAAGGAAGAGAAAAAAACAATTTGTCTCTTCTCTTATGGACTACTGCTTATTCACTCTCCCTGGGCTCTTTGTAACCTCACTTTGATACAAATTTATTGAAAAGGCAAAGGAGGATAGGCACAAAATAACACGAGTCGTGGCTCTTCTATTGATCACAAAATTACAATGAACGCGATGATGGGAACTTAAAATTTTTCGACTAGCAACTCTCCTAAAATAACTTTACATGCAACCAAACACTAAATTCGACTTTACCCAAAATATGACTTAACTAGGCTTGACTAGGATAATGGACTCTCTAATTTTATCCAACTCTTCATATAGGAGTACTTAACTATTTTAACATATATGTTTTTAATTTGATGATTACTAAATTATAATAAAAAAAATCTATTTTTTTCTAAAATGTATATATTTAATTATATATATATATATATATATAATATATATATATTAAATTTTCATAGTCAATATTTAACTAAAATATTCTTAACCTAATTAAAAAAAAAGTATATACCAATTTAATTTCTAAATCAACTACGATCTTAAAATTATATTTTTATTATGCAAGAAATATAATAATATGTAGGCGAATTTGTAGCTTGGGTCCCATTCTCAATCTCAATCGAAATTAGGGTTCTAAAGCAAGAGATATTAAATTTCTTCGAGTGCCTACCCACTTGTTATCATGGATAGCAGAGCATGGGCAAGTACATTGAATTTCCAATGGATAATCATTTCAGGGCTTTGTTACTCTCTTTTCCTTAAACACATGTCGACACCCATAATGCCTTTATGATTTTTTTCTTGCTAGTCTTAACTATAATAAACTTAGGTCTGATCGTTGCTTCAGTGTCCTTTCCCCTTATGTCCCTTCGGCGATCACGACACAACCTTGATTTATCAGGACAAGCCCATTTCATTTATATATGACCTAATATGACAATCCCTTGAGGTCTCATGGAGATGAATCATAGCCTCCTTTATGGCCAAATCCATCTTACTTTCCTGCACCGTTTGGTCAACATGGCTTTGTCCCTTATGAAAGGGATCTAGTGATCTCTCTTCCCTCCTTATCACATGGAATTGAAAGGAAATAATTCCAATCTTAGCCTAGCGAATGGATATTCCACTAGATCGAGTGTTACATGGCCTTGCATTCCCTTTCATTTGTAGGATGCAATCAGTGAACGTATTTTTTTCAAGGTTCCCCTTATGGCCTTCGCACCCAACTCTTACTACTTCCTCCCCTGAAAATGTAAAATATTAGAGTTCAACATATTATACATACAAGGGTGAGTACAAAGGGTACACTATATTTAGAAAGGGGCTCTGATATCACCATTATACGCCTATTTGAAATACGGCATTCTAACTAAAACAAGATACAAATTATATAGTCAATAGAGGAAATGGCACACGTTTTATCATAGGTAGACCTGTAACTAACTAGGAAGAGAGGGAACTATAATAACAACAAATTGTGCAACGGGAAATACAAACAATATAAGCAATAGGCAATTCAACAATAGTAGAAATATAACAACCTCTATAAACTGAGAAACTAGGATAGTAAACTTTAGATCTATAATCAATCAACAAGAATTCAAAGAATAGTACAAATATAACAACATTGAGAAACTAGAAGGTGTTGGACAATCAAATTCATTTGTGTTTTAGATACCAAATAATCTAGAATCTCTAATTGAATGGTCCCATCTAAGATTCGTTGCACCGTAGTTGCAGGCCTAGTAGACCATTTCTAACTAACATTGCGAATTGTGTTTACTTACCTTTCACATATACGATAAATTGTTTTGCATCGTAAACTTTTACCTTAATATCTTAGCTTTTGATACTAAACTATTTACAGGCACATGATGCCTTTGTTGGCATTATGACATAGGTTTGTCTCTATGACATAGGTGTTTTCCTTGATGGCAACTCACTCAAATGGAAAATCATAGCTCAGGTACTCAGAATGGAAGAAAATAAGGTATACACAGGTTCATCTCAGCAAAGTCGCGTATACACGTGAGATCATTGATCAAAAGGCACGTATATGTATGCACACACTTTCATGCAAATAAAAGTGCGTACATGTGGGAAAATTTATGTTCGGTCCATGGTATTTAGTTCGAGATATTTGAACCTATGGTTTTGGTCCTTGGTATTGCATCCAAAGTGTTGAACCCAAGTATTGGGTCCCTAGTATTGGTTCTCAATGGTTTTGGACCATGGTTTGAGTAAGGCCTGAGACTATAAAAAGGGAAGGAGATGATTTTGGCAAGGGAATCGATAGAAGTGTTGAATATCTTAAGAGGAGAAAGATCTGTAATACTAGTGATTGTTTTATGTTGCAGTGCTGGATCTGAACCAAGGAGGAACCTGAGTGCTAAAAGATGGATAAGTGCTATTGATGGATGAAGATATTAAGGCTTGAATAGTAGTGTCATTGTGTGACTTTGATCTATTATAATTGGCACATGATTAAATCTATAATTATAATAATTTGGGTATAACTGATGTCTGATTAAGTGAAAAATGGTAAATTATCTTTTATAGATTTGCACGCAGGTTCGACACATAAGAGGCGCGTATACATGCAGGTTCAGTGAAGAAAGATAGTGTATACACTGGTTGGTCTTGACACAGTTGCGTATGTATGCAGGTTTCTAATTTTGAAGTATTTTATGTCTCATGAAATATGCTTTAGCTGCTTCGGTTTATTGCTGCAGTGTTCTGGGTTCAGAATTGGTGTCTTGTTACTATTACTGCTTTCTGGTTACAACGTTATGAGAAGTGTTTGGTTGATTCTATATTGGTTTGTACAAAGGAGATTGATTGATGATATTTATGGATCCAATCTGAGAATTTATGAAACGTGGTCCCTAGAAGAAAAGAGAAGGTTGTAGCCTTCTGTAGGTCAGCACCTACGTACTAGTACCTCAACTAGTACAAGAGCAAAATGGGGTTGTAGCTCCCTTCCAGGAGAAGCTGGAGAACGAGAGAAGGTTGTAGCCTTTTGCAAGTAGCAGCTTGCGTACTGGTATAATATTGCACCAATACAAAATCATTGTAAAAAGAAGTTTCTAATTGAAAGAAGATGGAGACAATTTGCAGCAGGTGGTTTTCACCCACATTGGGTTTCCACCTTATATCTTGTGTTCTTGTGTGTGACTGTCTGCATTATTTTTCTGTTCCTGGTTAATGTTTATATGGTTCTAACATTGGCATCTGAAGAATAATTAAATTATAAGTTATACGCTAGTTTCCTTAACTGAAGTTGTGTATATATGCCAGTTTCACTAACCTAAGTAGCGTATACAAATCTGTGTATGAATTGAAAAATAATTGACCTAATAATACTGATTCACCCCCCCTCTCAGTATTATTTCCAACTATTGGTATCAGAGCAGGTCCTTCAGAAGAAGCTTGATTTCTTGAAGGAAGATCTATCATCATAAGCAACTACGAAAAGGAGGCATCGATCAGGCCACCACTTTTTGATGGGAGCAACTTCGTCTATTGGAAGGTAAGAATCACAACCCATCTTCAATCTATTGGTACAAAAGTCTGGAATATCATAGAAATAGGATACACATTTCCATCAGTAACTCCTACAGATATGGCTGGTAAAAATCAGTATGAAAGGAATCCCAAGGCTCTCAATACTCTATTAGGAAGTCTATCTCAATCAGAATTCGTCAAGGTTATGCAACTCAAAACTGCAAAAGAAATATGGGACAAGATCGTTTTGATCTATGAAGGACATGATCAGGTAAAGCGAGCTAAACTACAAACTCTCAGAATTCAATATGAAAATATCAGAATGCACAATGATGAAAGTGTGGCTAACTATTTCCTATGTATAGATGAGATTGTTAATTGTATGAAAAACTTGGGTGAAGAAATAAAATAAGTTGTTTTAGTTGAAAAGGTTCTAAGACCTTTGTCTCCTAAGTTTGATTCAAAAGTTTCTACCATAGAAGAAAAGTAGAATCTGTAGAGCATTACCATGTCACAGCTGCACAGAATCTTAACTGCTTATGAAATGAGAAAAGGTGGACCATCAGACAGGAGAGAAGCTGCATTCAAACCCTCAGGAAAAGGAGATCACAATGAGTCAGGACATATGTCAGAAGAAGAGGAAGAATCAAATTTTGTCAAAAATCTTCAATGGGGAACTGGAAGATTCAGAGGTAAGCTGCCTTTCAAATGCTTTGCTTGTGGAAGAGTCAGTCACTATGCTGCCAAGTGTCCTCATAAAGATAAAGGTAAGGAACCAGTTATATGGAACATAAAATAGAATGTAAGTAGAAAGAGCTATTATACTCATGAAGACAGTGATGGACTTTCAAATAGTGATGAATATGAATAATGTAATTATCATAGACTTTTGATGGCCTTTGAAGATGATGATTTCTTGGATGCTATAAATGAAGAAGTTCTTTATAAAGAAATTTCTAAACTTAAAATTTGTTTAGAAGAAAAGAATATGATCATAGATACTCTGACATTCCAACTTGCTGAAAGAGATAAACACAATGAAGAGTTAGAATGTGAAATTGTGGGACTTAGAAAAGAAATTGAGAAAACAAAAGCCCTTAATTTTAGATTTGCTAAAGGATCTGAAACTTTAGATGAAATTATCAAAGTGCAGCATTCTCCTCTAATCAAGACAGGTCTCAGATATTTTGAAGAAGCATCTCAAGAACGGAAGCAAGCATAGAAGCCATCCACCTCCAAAAGTTATCTTGATGTAGCAAGGAAAAATGAACAGGTTGACAATCGACAACAAAAATATAATGGGTATCACCAGGTAAATCAGGGACAATTTGCTTCAAGAATGAACAAAGATCACCAAGTAAATCGAGGTCAATCTACTTCAAGGAAGAACATAAGCTTCAACCAACCATAGGTAAATCATTCCCAATTTGCCTCAAGAATGGATCTCAATAGAAACTACAATCATTTGGTTGGTAGGCTTGATAATCCCAGGAATTTCTTCAATGGTCAATGTTTCTCTTGTCATAACTTTGGTCACAAAGCTACTAAATGTGTTTCCTACAAGACCATCACGACTAGGGAAGCTCAAAAACAAAGGAGTATGACTGGGATCATGAAAAGGACCTACAATAACTTTTCTACTCTTGAAAATGAAATAAAATGTTCTATTTGTAACAACTTTGGTCATGAAGACTCTATATGCAAGAGTAGGTTTTGGCAAACAACTCAGAAGGAGCAAGCTTCATTTAGTCCCAAAACATGGATAAAGAAAGAACGACAACTAGAAAGATGTGGGATAGCCTTATATGCAAAAGGACAGGAAAATTAGTGGTACATCGACAGTGGATGCTCAAAACATATGACAGGTGATAAGGAAAAACTTCAGTCATATAGTGCCTTAGAAAATGAAAAGAAGGTCTCATTTGGAAATGACACCCCAGCATTCATAAAAGTTAAAGGTTCTATTCGTTTGAAAGAGAAGGTCAAAGCTGGAAATGTTATGTATGTTGATGGCTTAAAGCATAATCTATTGAGTTTCAGTCAAATGTGCGATCAAGGAATTGAGGTAATATTAAATGGGTGTATTGTTCGTGAGATTGATACAGGAAAAACAGTGATGAAAGGCATAAGAAATCCAAATAATTTATATGTATTCAAAGGAGGACAAAAAAAATGCTATATAAGCAAGAATGATGAACACTGGCTATGGCACAGAAGATTAGGGCATCTAAGCTTCTCTCAGATAAGGAAAGCATGCAAATATCAAGCGGTTCGTGATCTTTTGACATTAGAATTCCAGACAGTACGATACGAAAATTATGTGAGTTTGGTAAACAAACCAGAACTAATTTCCCTGAAAAAGAAGGATCATCTAGCAGACCACTTGAACTTGTCCATACTGATATATGTGGTCCAACTAGGAAGAGGTCACCTCGAGGAGAAGAGTACTTCATATTGTTCATTGAGGACTTTTCAAGGATGTGTTGGATAGGACTCATGAAGTATAAAGATGAAGCTTTCGAAAAGTTCAAATCATTCAAAGCCTTTGTTGAAAATGAATTAGATCACAAAATAAAATGCCTCAGATCTAATCGAGGAGCAGAATTTATCTCGGATGAATTTTTTGATTTTTGTTTAGAACATGGAATAAGAAGGGAATTCTCTACTGCAAAGACTCCTTAGCAAAATGGAGTAGTGGAAAGGATGAACAGAATAGTTCAACAAATGGCTCGTGCTATGCTTGATGAGTCTGGAACTCCCGCGACCTTCCAGGTGAAGCCACACTTTCTATAGTTACTATTCTCAACAAGACAAACGTTCGAGTAAACAACACTCAGACTCCTCATGAACTTTGGTATGGTAAGACTCCCATGGTAAAATACTTCAAAATTTTTGGAAGAAAATGCTACATCAAAAGGACTGATGAAAACCTTGGCAAGTTTGAACCTAGAGCAGACGAAGGCATTCTCCTAGGTTACTCTCCCCACAAAAAAGCATATAAGTGTTACAATAAAAGACTTGTAAAAATTGTTGAAAGTATTGATGTAGTGGTTGATGAAGAAGGAAACACACCTAGGCAAGTAGAATCTAAAAATTTCGAAGATGATGAGGACTATCCTTCAACATCAAATCAGATTCATGATGAACAAGAAACCCATGAGGCACCAGAAGAACAGATAAGGATAGAAGAAAAGACTCCATCCAGATATGTCTAGAAGAACCATCCAGAGACAACAATTTTGGGAAAGAAAGAGGTAGGTGCAAAAGCAAGATGAAGTATTTCTGAAGCTTCAAGCTATCAAGCATTTCTCTCCTCCACTGAACCATAAAATGTAAGAGAAGCATGTAAAGACGAATGCTGGGTCAAGGCCATGGAAGAATAACTTGAGCAGATTGAAAAGAATAACACTTGGGAGTTGGTTCCTAGAACAAAAGATAAGAATGTCATAGGGACAAAATGGATATTCAAAAATAAGATGAATGAAAATGGAGATGTGATCAGAAACAAGGCAAGACTTGTTTGTAAAGGGTATGTGCAACAAGAAGGTATAGACCTTGAAGAAACCTTCACACCTGTTACTAGACTTGAGGCCATAAGAATGCTCCTTGCTCTCTCTAGCTTTCAGAAGTTCAAAGTATTTTAGATGGACATGAAATCTACCTTTCTGAATGGAGACTTGGATGAAGAAGTATATATTGAGCAACCAGATGGGTTTATCCTTGGAAATGATCCAAAACTTTTATGTAGACTCAAAAAGGCTCTCTATGGCCTTAAACAAGCTCCAAGGGCTTGATATTTTCGGTTGGATAAGTACCTTCATCAACCAGGTTTTTCAAAAGGATCAACAGATAACAATCTATATGTAAAAATTGACAATTATATGTTGCTAATACTTGTTGTGTATGTTGATGATATCATTTTTGGTAGCAATGAAGAAGACATGAGTCAAAACCTTGCCTTGGTGATGCAAAAATAATTTGAAATGTCTCTGCTTGGTGAGCTCACATATTTTCTTGGTTTACAAGTCCAACAAAACAAAGACGGTATTTTTCTATCACAAACCAAGTATCTCAAGCAGATCTTGAAGAAATATGGGATGGAGGATTCGAAACCAGTATGTACCCCTATGGTAACAGGATGCAGCCTCAGCACGAATGATGAGTTAGCAGCAGTACATCAACCAATCTATAGATGCATGGTTGGAAGTTTGCTCTATCTAACAGGTACTCGACCAGACATTATACATGCAATAGGAATAGTTGGAAGGTTTCAGGAAAATCCAAAGGAAACTCATCTTCAAGCAATTAAAATAATTTTCAAGTATCTTCAAGGAACCCAAAATTATGTTTTATGGTATCCTAGAAGCACAGATCTCACACTTCATGCATATAAAGATGCAGATTGGGCAGGAAGCATGGATGACAAGAAAAGCACTAGGGGTGGTGCATTCTTCACGGGTGCTAGATTAGTATCTTGGTTCAGGAAGAAACAAAGTTCCATTGCATTATCTACAGCTGAAGCAGAATATGTAGCTACTGTATCTTGCTACACATAACTCCTTTGGATGATGCAAACATTGCAAGACCTTCAAATCACTTGTACTCCACCTATTTCCATTTTTTGTGATAATAAAAGTGCAATCAGTATTTCAAAGAATCCTGTCATGAATTCAAATACTAAGCACATACCTATCAAGTATCATTTTCTCTGGGAACAAGTGCTTGAAAAAAAGGTCAAATTGGAGTATGTTCCCTCTAAGGAACAAGTTGTTGATATACTCACCAAACCACTTCCCAAGGAGACATTTGAATACCTCAGACAGAAGCTGGGGGTAGTTGATGCATCATCTTGCTGTTGAATCTTGTTTTTTTCAGAGAAACGTGGTTGTATGTGAGTTTCATAAGGGGGATCTGCGTACATACGCATGTTTATAAAGATACAATCGTGTATATGTTGGTTTGAAGACAATAGTGGGCAAGGCTCGAGATGAAAAGAGTCTGATATGGGTCTGATAGAGACCATCTGGCACAGGTTTAGGGGGAGCATATATTCTTCTAATAATGAATTGTTGGCATTATCTTAGAAGATCTTGGTTCAATCTCACAGTGGTTTGGATTTCAGGTGGAATAGGTGCAGAGTGAGAACATGGTTGCGGGTCTAAATGATGATTAATAGATGTTGTTGATGATAGTTGTGTCTTGCTTCTCTCTATGACATGTATTTCCTTTCTTATCAAGGTCATGTAATGGCCTATTTTGGTTTCCCCACTATGCCTGGGATGGATAAAGTAATGTTCTTGTTTTTATCATGTGTTAATTCTTGGTGTATCCCCACTTGGTTGGGTAGAGGAGTCAATCCCCACTTGGTTGGGAGATTGATGTATGTATGAGTCTTTGATGATAGGAAGGTCATCTATATTGTATAAAGTCATGTTTCTTTTGTAGAACATCTTCTTGCAAACCTTTCCTACAGTCAGGGGGAGCTTGGACAACACAACAAAGCAGAAAATTTAGCATATACTAGGGGGAGCATAACCCTTTGCCCCTGATGTAAAAGGGGGAGAATGAATGACTTTGAGTGACTTGGGGTTGCCATCAAGTCCAAAGGGGGAGATTGTTGGCATTATGACACAGGTTTGGCTCTATGACATAGGTGGTGTCCTTGATGGAAACTCACTCAAATGGAAAATCACAACTTAGGCACTCAAAATGGAATAAAATAAGGTATATGTGGGTTCCTCTCAGCAAAGTCGCATATACATGCGGGATCACTGATCAAAAGGCGCGTATACATGTGCACACACTTTCATGCAAAGAAAAGCACGTACATGTGGGAAAATTGATGTTTGGTCCATGGTATTTAGTCCGAGATATTTGAACCTATGGTTTTGGTCCTTGGTATTGCATCCAAAGTGTTGAACCTAACTATTGGGTCCCTAGTATTGGTTCTCAATGGTTTTGGACCATGGTTTGAGTAAGGCCTAAGACTATAAAAAGGGAAGGAGATCATTTTGGCAAGGGCATGGACGGAAGTGTTGAATATCTTAAGAGGAGCAACATCTAGAATACTGGTGATTGACTTATGGTGTAGTGCTGGATCTGAACCAAGGGGGAACCTGAGCGCTAGAAGATGGATAAGTTCTATTGATGGATTGAGATATTAAGGCTTGAATAGTAGTGTCATTGTGTGACTTTGATATGTTATAATTTGCACATGATTAAATCTATAAATCTAACAATCTGGGTATAACTGATGTCTGGTTAAGTGAAAAATGGTAAATTATCTTTTATAGATCTGTACGCAGGTTCAGCACATAAGAGGTGCGTATACACACAGGTTCAGCGAAGAAAGACAGCGTATACACTGGTTGGTCTTGATACAGTTGTGTATGTACGTAGGTTTCTCATTTTGAAGTAGTGTACATCTCATGAAATATGCTTTAACTGCTTCGGTTTATTGTTGCAATGTTCTGGGTTTAGAATTGGTGTCTGGTTACTATTACTTCTTTCTGGTTACAACATTTTGAGAAGTGTTTGGTGGATTCTATATTGGTTTGTACCAAGGATATTGATTGATGCAAATATACTTAATGTTTGATTGATGATATTTATGGATCTAGTCTGAAAATTTATGAAACGTGGTCCCTGGTAGAAAAGAAAAGGTTGTATCCTTTTGTAGGTCAGCATCTACGTACTAGTACCTCAGCTAGTATAAGAGCAAAAGGTGGTTGTATCTCCCTTCTAGGAGAAGCTAGAGAATGAGAGAAGGTTGTAGCCTTCTGCAGGTAGCAGCCTGCGTACTTGTATAAGACTACACCAGTACATAATCATTGTAAAAAGAAGTTTCTAATTGAAAGAAGATAGAGACAAATTGCAACAGGTGGTTTTCATCCACATTGGGTTTCCACCTTATATCTTGTGTTCTTGTGTGTGACTGTCTGCATTATTTTTTTGTTCTTGGTTAAGGTTTAGATGGTTCTGACATCAACATCTAAAAAATAATTAAATTGTAAGTTATACGCTAGTTTCCTTAACTGAAGTTGCGTATATACACTAGTTTCACTAACCTAAGTAGCGTATACAAATCTGTGTATGAATTGAAAAATAATTGACCTGATAATACTGATTCACCCCCCCTCTCAATATTATTTCCAATAGCCTTCAGAACCATGTGCCAACTCTTTCAACATAATATCAGATTCCTAATTCATTTTTATGGATCATTGTACATTTCTTCTCCTTGCATCATAAAATTTTACCTTAATATTTTATGTTCTCAGGCTAAATGATATGTAATCACATGCTAACTCTTTCAATGTAATATTAGGTCGCTAATTCGTTTTTACTCGTTATTGGGAATTTCATGTCACCATAAAATAGAGGTCCTTGTTTCTTTAATCATTGTAATGGAAGCATGTAAATGAAATTATAAATGGAAATTTTCATGCTTAACTTTTCTTTTATTAGAATTATTTTATTTTTTATTTTTTTCAGATATAGAATTGACTCCGAGGTATAATTTAATTGGCAATATATTTTTTACAAACCTTTTAAATACTTTTTTTAATATTTTTTATTTGATACATGTCAAAATTTTACAAAACAAAAACTTAAATATGTAACTAATCTTATTCCAAAGGAAAAGAACACTTATCTATTTAAAAATGATTAAAAGTATGACTTTAATATTTAAAATATATGGTATAAAAAAAATAAAGTAAACCATAAACAAAAGCATTATAACAAATTAATATTAAAAATGATTATTATCAAATTGATTTCTGGGTCTTGGAGATCTCATGTGCTTTAGCCTTTCCACCAATTTTCATGGCTGGAGATGTTATGCAACAAATTGACCTCCTCATCAACTCAGAGGGGAAAGACATGATAGCTGAAGCAAAGACCAAGATAACATGCCTTGTTTCCACACTAACACTGGCTATGCACTGACAACCTGCTTTATAAAGCTTCTCTGCAAGCCTAAGGGTGCATTAGTGACCCAACTAACTCAAGTTGCTAGTTCGGGAACAATGTTAGTGGATCCTACTGAAGTTCTAAGGGTCAAAGGAACAAATTGACTCATAAATATCTAGATATTTGTTTCTAAAATCACTCAAGAAAAGCAAGGAAACATCCAAATTCAACCTATTTGGAGGATTTCTAATCCTAATGAAGGAGGCAAATGGGAAAGAGATAAAAAGCATGGAAACTTCATTCTTCTACCCTAGGGAACTCAAGGAGGAACTTGGAAACCTTAATTCAATTGCTACATAAGAAAAGCTAGGGCTATGGTGATAGAGGCCAGATCATTTGAAAGGATAGCATACTTGATTTTCAACCATTGTCTCAAATCTTAAGAAGTTGGTAAGAAGGGAGAGAGAGAGAGAGAGAGAGAGAGAGAAGCTGGAGGGGTAAGGGAAGGCTGATACAATAGATGGTTGTAATCGCTCTTCCAATATTAATATAGTACTATAGTTGTACTGTCTACTCCATGGTGTTGGTACTATCATTCATTTAGTTGTTTGTCCAATATCTTTTAGCATTAGTATCTTAGTTATATGTAACTAGATGTTCTTTTATGTATTCATGTATTAGTTATTAGAATTGTATGTTGTGATTATGCTTGTCTCTTCTATGTGCAAGACTTGATCTGGAGTTGGCTCAAGGAACTTCCACCTAGTTGCATTGTTCTCTCTAGCAAATCTACACAAAGGCTTGAGGTAATCTACTTCTCCTTTGATAGTTAGTTATTGTTTATGAAGATGCATGTAACTTTGTGATGGTTGTAGATAAACTTACAGTCTACCGAAGGTCCCGAGAAGAACTTTGAGGGTATCTTCATTCTCCATACACCATGCATTTTATCCTATGGCAGAATTGGTGACTCCACTAGGGACTACACATCTAGTTCCTGGTTTACCCAAACAGATCACTCTTTTCTCCTCCTTCTAAGAGCTCCCTATACTTCTGCATTCCCTTTATGACCCACCAAAAACCACACTGCATCTTGCCTACATGTCTTCATCACTGAATCTAATCTAATAAGCCTTGTTTTTGACTATTTTGACAGACTAACGTAGGTTAGCAGACTACACAGTGCTTTATAAAGCACTGTGTCTACTCACAGGGAGCGTTAGTGGACCTATTAACTCTCTGTGGCCACTGCTACAGAGCGTTAGTCTCCCAAAACCTTGATTTCCAACTGTGTCTGCAAACCAAAAGGGATAGGAAGCCTACTCATGGATTGAAAGAGGATCTATTACTGCATTTTGTCAGCAAAATAGGTGTCCTAAAAGTTTTTTTTTTTTAGGAAAAAAGTTTTGTTTTTCTTTCTCAAAAGCATTTTTTATGAAATAAAGATCCATATTTTTTATTCATTCTTCTGTTCAACCAGTTAAAAGCTGCTCTATTTTTTGTTTCAAGTAGTTGTTAAGAAAGCATCAGAAATATTTCTGTTAGTCATGCATGTGTTAAATGACTAATATGCATGGAAAGAATATGAATATATGAAAGAATATCACCTGTAGAATACAACTTGTTTTCATCGAATTGAATTTATTTTTAAACATTGTCTTGTGCATGATTTATTGAGTTAGAGTCTCATCACATTTCATACATCAACTCCCCTACCAAAGACAATAAAAAATACACATAAAATTTACCTAAAATCGATCAGTAACTATTTATTGAGCAAACAAACATTAGTTTAGGCTAGGATATTTGGATAGGCAATGTGAGTAAACTACCCAAGATCAAAAACCCAAACTAGTGTCATTAAAAGAGAGAAAATTCCTATTGCACTCATACTACCGGGACCACTCCAGTAAAAGTGGAGCAAAATACGAGACAACATCAAACTATAAGTGAAGGTAGGTCGCCTTTGCTTAGAACTCCTTTGGGTATTCTGTGTATCGGGGGTCCCTTTGGAGATTTCGAAGTTGTGTGAGGGGCTTAGGTATCCTACCCACACACCGTATTGTCTGCGACTATGTCCCCGTCGGTAGTGTCTGTCATTTGAGGTATCCTTAGTGGCCAAGATTTTAAGGACTTACACAAGGTGACTAGGGTGGGCTGCCCTGGTACCTAATAGAAACATACCTACTCTGTCTTTAGTTTTTGGCAGGGTGCTCACCTTCACGAGAGTACTTGGCCCCTTAATCTGAGGTTTGGGTGAAGCTCAAGAGTAACCGTAATTGTACATTTGGCCAGCCCTCTCTGTTATTCATTGTGATACTGGGTTTCATCTCCAGTGATCAGTGCTTATCAGACAGGTTCATTTCCCTTTGTTTGCTGATTGATCAAGTTAGTATATTTTTTACATTTTTTAGGCACTTGCGTGTTATCATTTGATACTTCAACAAATATCACGATAAAATTTATTGATAAAAATTAACGGTCACCGTGGCTACATCTGACCCGTGTCATCAATCTAGACGATTGCTAGGACTTCCTGCACTCGTTATAGAAGATTTGTCAAGCTCCAGTGAACTTGATTCCCCATCATCAGGGAATCAATCTCCCTAATCTCACACAAAATCTTTTTGGACAACCGACGATTCAAGTTTGCCAGAGAATTTCTTTATCAAAGGATTTCTTCTTCACTTTAACCATTCCCTCATAAATTTGTTGGACCCACTCTTGATTCCAGTGGTACCTATGCTCCCTATTTATATAGGTGGAACATTTCCATCCATCCCAACGATGACTAACGGCTCAAGGAACATTGTCGACACTTTTGGTCCTCCACCACTTCCCCAGTCGACAGTTGATGAGCCCCATAAATGGGTAATTATATGGGATCATTTTTCCTCCTAACTTAGCTTAATCCACCATTCTCATTAGTTTATTGCATGCTTTTGATTATATTTATGCTAATAGAGTGAGCTGGGTTGGTCATTATGCCATGAAGTCCAATGTGTGCTTAATGTAGATTTTTGGTCAATTTTGGAGACAAAGTCAAAGGTTTAATGGACATTTGGAAGCAAATATTCGAAGAAGGGAAGGGAGAGGGTCTATAGGAGGGTTTTCCTCTCATTTATGATTTCCTACTTCAAATTCTCCTTTAGAAAGCTTGGAGCACAAGCAGCCAAATCAATGCACCAAAGAGGAAGTCGAGCAAGTGGAGGATAACTTATGTCTATCTCAAGTTTTGGGAGCCAAGCCTCCCTGATTTTAAGGAAGCTATTGGGAGCTTCAATTGTATAAGTAGAGAGGCCTCGGGCCTCATTAGTTTGTTGAATTTTAGTCAAATTTTTGAACTTTTGTTGTAGTTTTTCTTTGCTCAACTTCCAACTTACTTTTGTGGGCAATTTCATGTAATCTTACTATTATTTTGATAATGAAGATGAGATTGTTTTCGAGCTAGCACTGAGTCACCTCAGAAGAGCTGAAGCTCTTGGGTTAGGGCCCAATCCAAGCATCCAAGCACCTCTTGTCTTGTATTTATATGTGTTATCTCAGTTTATGAATTAATTGTTGTTAGATAGATTTCTTTCTTAGTTAAGGATAAATTTCTTTTGTTGAATTAAAAGGTTATTTCCATTTCAGTTTGTTGTAGCAGGTTGAAAATTGATGGGAAAAAGATACAAAAAGGCCATCAACAGAGCCTTGGCCTCCTTTCCTCCCTTTGGGATCATGAACTGAGGCTAAGACCCTCTTGCTGCCACAAAAAAACACAGATTTGCCTTTTCCATAGGATTTCTGGTGTTGTAGCTTGTTAGAAGGTTCATGTTTTGTTGTAGATCTATTCCACCATGCTCATTTCTGTCTTTGCAATAAATTTCCTTCCATGCTTCCTTTCATTATTCAACATTTACTTTCCTAGATCAGAATTTAGCTTAGCTGAATGCAAAGTTCTGTTTTTTTGGTCTTGCTAGTTTCTTTGCTTGCTTAATCTCAGTGTTTGATTCTCAGTTCTCTGGGAGTAATCTCTACTTACAATAAGTCAGCTGATCAGCTGTCACCATTTTTCTTCGATCTATGTTCCACAGGTCATCCAAAGTCCCTCACAAATCTGCCTTAATTTTCTACACTTTTCTCATAAACTTTCCTCTCTTTCTTTGAACAAGTCCAACCATCTTTCCCTTCCCTAATCCTTCTTGATGAACCCTAGACACCTTAACACATCCTCCTAGCCATTAGTTACCCTTTCCACCCATTTTCCTACCTTCAAAACCCTCTAAAATAGCTCTCGGCATCCTCCTATAGACCTCCTATAGGTCCCCTGTAACCTCCTGTAGATTTTCCTGTAGGTGTCTTTTTGAAGTCTGAGTGTAGGAAAAGCCTCCAGAAGGCCATCTGGGATGTCCTAGGACCCATCCACACCTTCCTACACCTCTAAAAACTCCAAATTCACCCTCCACTGCCACCTAATCACTTCCATATTCGCAAACAAATAAATTACATGCATGACAATTTCACCTAAAAATACATAAAAATCCAACAATATGTTTTTTTCTCATTTCCTTCTAGAAATAGCTTGAGTAGATGTTGTTTGCTTCCTAGATTAAGTAAAAGCATTCATTTCATGGTTTTTCATCTCCCTTTCTGCAAAAATAGGATTATTTGGTTAATTAAGGTTTGCTAGGTTTACTTTGCATTTCAGTCTTCTTTCTCTTTCTACAAGTAGAGTAGCCTCTGTAGAGTAAGCTTTGCTTTCTTTCATCACATATAAAGCTTCTTGTGGAATTCATAGAATTTGTCTTGAGCTCCTAGTGATCTTGCGCCAGCTGATCAAGTGATAGCCTATAGTAAGAACTAGTACTTGTGCATACAACATTGTCATTTCCATGTTTGTTACCAACTAACGGGTTGATAAAAGTAAAGTAGGAAGCCTAGGAGTTGCCGCATTATTGCTGCAATACTGGTGCTCACCACTTTTTGGTGTCGTTGCCGGGGAAGCATCAAAGTATTTTGTGATTTCTATTTTATTTTATTTTTCTACTGCAACATTTTGCTAAGTATTTTAATTCATCAAAAGTAGAGTAATTGTTTATTTCAGTTTCTTTCATTTCCTTGCTTTCCTTTCAATTATGAAATTTCCACTTTAGCAAAAGTAGATTAGTCATTTCCTTGCTTTCCTTTCAATTCTACAATTTCCATTTAATCAAAAGTAGATTATTCATTTCCTTGCTTTCCTTTCTGTATTTCATTTACTTTCCTTTTTAGTTCTGCAATTTCATTTCGGCAAGTTCATTTCAGGTAGTTGCAATTTGTTTGTTCAATCAATTTTAGTTTTGCAAGTACAAACAGAAAAAAGCAAAAATAAACCAAAAGATTCATTTTCATGCCTCGTAGGAACAGAGATAATTCAGGAAAATTCTTGCCCAACACCCCACCACATCACATAGCCACCCTTCTCTCTTCTTCGGTGGTAGTGATTAGGAAGAACCTTTAGGTGAACAACTAGAGATACTTGAAGAACCTCTAGGGGAAGAAGAAGAAGAAAACATCCCTCCTGAGACAATGGTCGAAAAAAAAATTGTTAGGGGGAATGGAGAAAGAGTAGAGGTTACATTTCTCATCTGAGAGACAAATGGGGATACTAAAATGAAGAATGTAATCCCTTTAGCCATACCTCAATTCCATTGATTGACTACAGAAGATCCTAACATCTTTTTGTTTAAGTTTGTTGTTACCTGTCGAACCCATGACTATGTAGAAGATGAGAAAAAGTTGAAACTATTCCCTTCTACTCTCAAGGATGCAACATTACACTGGTTCATGGGGTTGCTTGGCAATAACATCACAACTTGGGCTCAAATGTAGCATGCCTTTAATAACAAATATTGAGACTACTGTAGGTCAAAAGACACTAAGGAAGATATCTTCCGAATGACCATGGGAAGTGATGAATCTTTGGAAGATTATGAAGAGAGGTTGGAACTCATTTATAAAAGGGCCAGGTGCACACTTGACCCTGAATCTTTGAAGTTGGTCCTGCTCAGGGGAATTCTAGAAGACCTTCTAGACACCCTACATCTACTGACTAGAGGGGACATCTACCAACTACCTTATGAAGACATAAAGACTATTTTCAGAAACCATTCTAGGGTAGCCAGAAAGAGAGGTAGGGGGAGTCAACCCAGAGCCATTACCTCCTCATCTAGTTCATCCCTCAAAGGTTAACATGGAAACATGCTGGAAGACTTCAAGAGTGAGATGCTATAGACCCTTGCCATGCAGATGGATACCTTGCATATCAAAAGGAAACAAGAGGAAGTAGAGAAGGCTTTCACCATTTTCTTTCCTAGGTGCATTAGAAGGCGTCCTAGGAACAAATGTCCATTGAACTCTATAAAGGTTTGTTCAGTCTATGAAGAAGATCATTCTACAGATAAGTGCCCTTCCTTGCCTAGACTTAAAACTGTATACCAGGGGGGCGAAGGAGCTGCTGAACCACTCTATTTCATGAACCAAATGAGAATGCATGGACCTAGACCATACTGGTAGGGGATGTATTGGACATCTCAGGCATACTACAACCCCAAGCAAGCCACTTCCATAACTTCTTGTGGCCTTCCTACTCATCCTTCCTAGTCCACACCTCCTCCTTGATCCTATCCATCTCAATATCATGCCCAACCAGCTGCTCATGCATTTCAATCCTATGCTTAGCCACAACTTTAGTGGAATGTATCTCATCAGGGGTGGAGGCCCCAGTACAACTCTCCTCCCACTCCTTTGCCTCCACCACTTGCTCAACCATAACCATTGCCTCCTTCTCCACCAAGGCAACCCCAAATGCCTACCCATCCAAACCCGAACCCGAACAACATATAGGTCCAACAAGTATATAATGGGGAACCATCATGCCCAACTTATGCTGCAGAGATTTAGGAGATTAACCTATGATCTAGGAAGGTTCTCCCAGATAGCTAGTCTCCCCCTCACGAGTTTGTGGAAGATAAAGAGGAAACTAAACCGAAAGCAAATCCACCCTTTCCTAAGAGATTATCCAGGACAACACAGCCCACCCCAAAAGAAACTGAACTCCTAGGAGAATTGAAACAGTTATGTGTAAAGATACCACTTCTCCAAGCCATAAAAGATATGCTTATACACAATAAGATGATCAAAGAGAAGTGCTTCAAGCATCCAGGCAAGCACAAGAGAGATGCCCCAACCATCAATGTCATAGGGCAACTATCCGACCTGATGTTGCAGCATGTAATGTGTCTTAAATATCTAGACCATGGAAGCCAAGTAGTTGATGTCCACATCAATGGTACCATGATCCCACATACCTTGATTAATCTGGGAGCTACCATTAATGTGATGACAAAGGACACCATGCTCAAACTCAACCCCCAGGGCTCCTTGAGGAAGACCACGATAGTACTACCACTAACAGACCACTCCACTGTGACCCATGAAAGGATTGTGGAGGATGTGATGGTCTCCATTGATTCTTGGGAGTACCCTACTAATTTCTTAGTTCTCCAGCCAGAGGCAAAGCTCACTGGGTATCGTCTCATCCTAGGAAGACCCTAGTTCACCACTGTCCGATGCTTACATCAGTTTTCGGGCTGAGAACATGACCATCAAGAATGGGCATATGTCCAAGCAGCTAATCCTATACCCTCCTACCCAATCCTTGCTAGAACATGATCTACCTCTCTGGTTGGAGGAGGAGGATGAGGATGGAGTCTCTTCTGCACCACTATGTGCAGTAGAAACTATCATGGGGGGGGGAACCACCAAATGAAGATGATATCATTGAAAATTTAATTCAGAATCCACCCCCCAGTATTTTTCCATTAGAAGATCTAGTGAAAGAAACCTAAGACAATCCCTTAACAAATCTCTGTGTGGCCGAACCGACCTCTCTCCATGTTAAGAATATAGAGTTTGGCCTAGAAAGAACCTTGAAAATCAACTCATCACTAGCCACTTCCTAGGAGAAGGAACTGTGTAGCTTATTGAGAAAACATTTAGATGCCTTCTCTTGGAGTTATAAGGAGATGAAGGGAGTGCACCATTTAGTATGTATTCATCATATATACATTAAGGAAGATTGAAAACTAGTTAGGTAGCCTCAAAGGAGGCTGAATCAAACCCTTAAAGACATTGTTAAGGAAGAATTGCAAAAGTTAGTTGATGCAAGATTCATCTACCCCATCTCTGACAGTGAATGGGTCTCTCCTTTGGTGCTAGTGCCAAAGAATGGTAAGTGGAGAATCTGTGTCGATTATCAGGAACTAAACAAGGCCACTAAAAAATACCATTTTCCTTTTCCTTTCATAGACCAAGTGTTAGATGGTCTGGCGGGGCAAAAGTTTTTCTCCTTCCTAGATGGGTTTAGTAGGTACAATCAGATTCAAATTAGCCCGGGAGACCAAGATAAGACCACTTTTACTCATCGTTGGGGTACCTTTGCATATCAGGTCCTTCCTTTTGGTTTGTGAAACACTACAACCACTTTCCATATAGGAGTATTGAGTATATTTTCCAAACTGGTTCATGATGCAGTGGAAATATATATGGATGATTTTACTCATGGTTCTAACTTTCATGAAGCTTTATCTAACCTAGGAAAATTTTTGGACAAGTGTATCAAAATGTACCTATCCTTCAGTATGGAAAAATGTGAATTTTTAATGACTGAAGGAACTATGCTAGGTCATGCAACATCTCAACAAGGATTGCAGGTGGACCCCAACAAAGTTGCCATCATCCAAAGGGTCCCACCTCCTCAAAAGGTGAGAGATGTCCAAAGTTTCCTAGGCTTAGCGGGATATTACAGAAGATTCATTAAAGATTTTAGTAAGTTAGCCTCTCTGTTGTTTGGTCTTTTGGGAAAAGATGTCAAGTTCATATGGACTGAAAACTGTGAAGA
>APFE031095208.1:99133-117655 GCA_000404065.3 Pinus taeda | reverse complement strand
AAAGTTGATGAATTTGTTGTTAACATATTCTCCACCATTATCAGATCTTAGCTTAAGAATTTGATGTCCAGATTATTTTTCAACAAAGGCCTTAAAGGCCAAGAACATGTTATATACTTCACTCTTGAGTTATAAGAAGTATACCCAAGTGCGTCTGGAGAAATCATCAATAAAAGTTAAGAAATAATTGTGGCCAGAGTATGAAACAACTAGATGTGGACCACATAAATCACTATGCACAAGCTGTAAAGGGGCTGAAGCGTGCCAAGAGGCATGTTTTTCAAAAATATCACAATGATGTTTTCTGAGCACACATCTGGAACAAACACCATCTCTGCAAGATACCATAGGAAGGTCTGTCACCATATTTTATTTACATAGATTTTGAAGGGAGTGATAGTTTAAGTGACCAAATCACTCATGCCAAAGTTTGCTCACTTCATCATTATGAGAGACAAATACCGAGGGAAGAGTTGATGACCCAAAGTTGTTAAACTTATACAACCTTGTAGAATCATTAGCAATGCCAGTAGCTAAAATCTGACTAAGATGCCTTAAGTCCTTAATTACAACATCATGAGGTGAGAATTCAACTATTTTACCTTCACCTGAATGAGTTATCTGATATACAAATAGAAGTTTGTAGGATAAGGTTGGAACACATAATACATCATTAAATTGACCATTATCTAGATGAATAGTTCCAATCCCTACAACACTAAGAGATCTATCATCACCAACATATATATTTTTGGTGCTACAATCATTTAAAGAAGAAAACATGGCTTTGTTTTTGGCCATGTGATAAGAAGCTCTAGAATCAATGAGCCACTCATGAGAATGAGAAGAAGAAGATACATTTAGTGCATAACCAGACCAAAATGCTTGACAACCACATGCAGAAAGTGTTATTCCTGAAGATGAAGTTGAAGTTGAAGAATGCCCCAAATGGATGTTATGCTTCTTCATTGCTACTTCCAAGGCTTCCATCTTCTTAAAGCATTTGCATTCTAAGTGGCCATCTCAATTACAAAATTTGCAATTTCTATCAGTCTTCTTCCCTCTGTATTCATTTTCCTTATCATTTTGTTGAAATGATTTTTCATTTTGAGGCTGAAATAGCTTATGACCCTTGTTTGGTTTAGGACCACTCTTTTTAGGATACTACTTCTTAGGATTCTTTGAATTTGGTTGATGTTGGGTGGCTAACACTTTCCTAGAAGAGTTTTCAAGATTAAGAAGACCAAGATGTAAGAGTTTTTCTTGTTCTCTTATTAAAGAATCACAAAAGGCATCAAAAGAGGGGGACTTGTAGTCTTTTCCTTGAGAAATGAGGGCTTCTCTAGTAGAATGGAAGGTGGAAACAAACATAGAGTAGGCTGGTCCCAACTTAGTAAGAATGGAATAGATAAGGCTACCATCTTCTTTCTTAGCCTTAACACCTTCCAAGAGAAGTCTAAGGGTCTTGAACTTGGACAAAAAAATATTCAATGGAAGAAAAATTATTTGGCTCCAACGTAAGCAACTCATTTTCAAGTTGATGGGCTTTAATTTCATTTTTAATTCCAAAAACTTTAGTGAGCTATTTCATTTCTTCATTAGGGATATCAAGGTTTGCGATATGGAATCTAAAGTTTGGAGAAATAGACATCCCTATCAACCCACATGCTTGATTTTGCCTATTTTCCCATTTGGTTGCTTTATCTTCATCTTTAGGATTAGTTTCTTGGCCTGAGGCTATTCTGTAAAGACCTTTATTTCTAAGTAAGTCCATAATGTATGACCACTATTGGAAGTAATTGGTGTTGTCAAGAATAACTTGGCATGTAATTTCCATTTTAACATAAACCAAATATTTACATGCTGAAACTAAGTGTTCCAATGGAAAGATCTCGAAAAGTTAGTCTGGTTAAAAAAAACGACTCTGAAAATGGCTTTCGGATGAAGAAGTTATGGCTTTTTGAAGAAAAGTTGTTGAGGATACTCACGAAGTGTGTGAATGTGCGGAAGTGAATGATAATGTTATATTTAAAAAAAAAATCTCCCCCCTTTCCAAACTTAATCTAATTAGTTCACCTTAAAACAAAAAAAAATGTGTGACCCACTTTTATAAATAAGTGAAAGTCACTTTTACAATGGTACTTTATGAGCTACCCACTAAATTGTAAGTCAAATAAAAGATAAAGAGACTTTAGAATTATAAGTGACTCACTTTTTATAATGGGTGAGAACACTTTTACATAGAGTAATTTTAAAACATAAGTTACATGTGCTTTTTGAAAAAGTAACTCAACAAAAAGAAAGACTTGAATCCAAGACCTCTATTCTCATAAAGTACTTTGGACCAAGTGAGCTAGTTAAAAGTTAGTAATTTTTGGAAAAGGGAAAGGTTTTTATTTTTTTTTTTTATTTTTAATTTTTTTTTTTATTTTATTTTTACTAAAGCTTTGGGGTGCGTGCTTACTTGAAAAAGATCTTTTTTTCCTACAAAATGAAAAACCACACAACCCAACACGGCATGCAAAAAAAAAAAAAAAACCAAACCTTATGGCTTGAAGTTCTTCCACCAGAAACTAAATATTTTACTCGATGTTTTTTATTTTCCGAGATCACACTAAGGCGCAACGAAAAAGAGCATACACATGAGAAAAATCCTTCCTTTTTGTTTCTTATTTGCCTAGTTTGCACAGAGTCACGAGGCAAAGAGCATACGCAAAAATGAAAAGGTATAGATCCGGTAATAAAAAATAGAGAGCTAAATAAACCGAAATAAACAAAGAAATGAAAAACTAAAACTGCAAATAAACATTGTATACCTCCAGATCTTAAAAATGACATATCTATGGCTATCGGAAACCTTTTCGTGTGAAACGAAAGGGGTTCCTCACTGGAATAGATGCTCCTAACACAATAGAGCAGTCCTCTCGACCCAAAAGCAGTTAGAAATAGTAGATGTAGGAAGCGACAATCAGATGTAGTTGTACTGGATTCCGATTTGGATCATCAATGGATGCGGCCCTCAAATAACTCTCATACCATGTAGGAATTTACAGGGTAAGTTCCTTAGATAGAACAAAAGGACAGTACTCACAAACAGATCACAGATCAATACACTAGTATTCTAGACGTAGTTAAAACCCTCAAAGAGGGAAACAGTTCACAGCTTGAGCCAACATGGCCACTTCAGGCAATTTATTAATAAAAGGAAGAAAATTTACATAAGCTTCTCTCATGAACGATCACGCTACAAATTACCCTCCATGCTCTTTAAATAAAGATCATGGACCAATCAAGTGTTAAGCCATGAATCAAGTGTCGGTAATATCGAGGAAAGAATGAACCATTGAATCACTTTATGTCTAGAACATATCATAACCATTGGATTGTAAGTTACAAAAGTGCATAGTAAAGAAACACACTTTACTTAACTCTACACTAAACCAAGTTATACTTAACTATTTCCTATGTGTCAGAATATCCTAATAGAAATTTTAGACCTTGGATATCCTCAATTACAGGGATACAACAGATTCAATATCGAGCTTCTACAAAGCGAAAAAAAGGTGTGTAGTCTTTTTAAAATTTTGCATAAGTTTGGGTTGAAAAATTAGTTTGAAGTTCAAAGGGCATAGTGAAGCATAATTATCATTAATTGATTCTCTGAAGAAAGAAAATGGAAACATCTAGTAAGAAACTTGAAAGCTCTAGCATGACTTATGAAGAAGAGAAAGAAACGGAACATGATATATCAAAATTACGATACCAAGTGCAACAAATTTGACTCTCACAAAAGGTAACATAAGCTAAGATTGATGGTTTAAAGAAAGGCGTGGAAGCTAAGATAAATGGCATGGAAGCTAAGATGAATGGCATGGAAGTTAAGATGGATGGCGTGGAAGCTAGGATGAATGGCATGGATGCTAAGATGGATGGTATAGAAGAACAACTGAAAGGTGACATGGAAGATTTGAAGATAGATTTGACTAAGTTGCTACAATAAATTCTTACTAATGCTGAAAGGGTAGTAAAGGAAACTCATGATGAGATAACCAAGGAATTGAATTGCTTCCATACTGCAGCAAAACTGACCCCATTTATGGCACTTTATGGATATCACCCACCATCCATCACATCATATTTAAGAGAAAATTCTAAGGTTCAAGCAATGGAAGATCACATTGAGCATCAGCAACAAGTTCTCCAATTCTTAAAGGATAAACTAACTTTGGCACATAATAAAATGAAACAACAGGCAAATCAACATTGCAGCAAAAGAAGTTTTCATGTAGGTGACTGGGTATTTATACAACTACAACCATATAAACAAATGTCCCTCAAGCAAGTGAAGAAGGATAATAAATCATCACCAAAGTATTATGGTCTGTACAAGGTGTTGCAAAAGATTGGTACTATGGCATACAAATTGGAGCTTCTTGCAGCTTCCCGAGTGCACCCAGTTTTCCATGTTTCATGCTTAAAGAAGGTTATTGGTGACAAGCACCCAGTTCAAACAATATTGCCAAAACTTGACGAGGAAGGAAAAATCATATTGGAACCTGAAGCAATCACAAAAACAAGAACTTGATAGCTATGAAATCGATCAGTTTCAGAGTATCTCGTCAAGTGGAAGAACTTACCCACTAAAGATTCCACATGGGAGGATGAGAATTTTATTCAAAAGAATCCAGAACTACTCAAGTGTTGAGGACAACACTATTTTGAAGGAGAGGGTAATGTTAGGTTCCTATAATACTAGTGATTCCCCTATCAGTATTGTCATTGTAGCACTTATTGTTATTTTTGTGCCCCTATTGTCCCCATATTGTTATTATTGTCTCCCATAGAATCTCACTATTGTTATTGTTGTGCCCTTATATTATTATTGTTATGTCGGCTTTGATTATATTGTGACCCCTTAGACTCCTATATATAGAAAGGAGGTCTTTTCATTCATATCATCCAAAAAAAGGTTCATTTGTGTAATGTAAATGAGGTTTCCCCCTCGAAGAGGCTAATTCTGAAGTCATTGATCTATCTTTTCTATATTTTTGTGATCCGGTTTCTTAACAGAGATTGAGTATGAAAATACCTTGGTCAACTGACTAATTGGTTTGTCCTCCATTGACGATATCTTATTTTTCTGACTACTCTTTTGTCTTCATGAACTCTTTCATGATGCTTCTTCTTATGACTATGTGTTTCTTCAACTACTACAGACCTAAAGTTTATCTTCTTCCCAATAGAAGGTTCTTGTGTCTTAGAGTACCCCAGACTGGTTCTAATTCCTAAGGACCATTGACAATTTAGGATCTGATTTAGTCTACTTGTCCCTTCAACAAATTTCTCATTTAGACCCTTCTCAGTCTTTGCTTTCTCAAGATCAGTTCTTAGAGAGACAATCTCTGCTTCAAGAGACTGACAGTTTTATTCTCATTCTTGAATCATAACTTGAAGCACCTCTTCCTTTCATTTGTCCTCCTCCATCTCAATTTGCAAAGGCAGAAAATCATCTTTGCATATTTTTGAGGTTGTTTCCCTTTTTAACTTGAGTAGCTTCTATTTCAATTTCTTGTTCTCCTCTTCCAGTCTCTCACAGTTTCCTTGTTGTCCTTTCAACAGAAGGGCTAGACTATCCTTGCTCTTAGTAGTTTCTTCAAGATTTTCTTTTTGATATGCAAACTCCTCATTATCAGAGTTATACATTCCTTCTTTTGTATGTTGCAATCGTTCCTTCAACTTCTTATTTTTCTTCCTTGTTGTCTTCAACTCATCAAAGGCACTGATGAGTTCCCCTTCAAGGTCTACTACTTCTTCTTCTTCCTCTTCAGAGTCCATAATACCCTATTTCTTGGAGTCTATTTCGAGGGCCATAAGAAGATACTTATTTTACTCATTTTCCTATGAGTCTTCACAGTCTGATTTTGTTGCTGAGCTATAGAACCCCTTCTTCTTGTAGGGTTTTTCTTCTGATATGTCTGAGACTTATTTCTAAATTTAAGATCTTCTTCCCTTTCAGCCTTTTCTTTTGTAAGGGAATTTGGAAGAGAAATGTCTGACTCTTCCACAGTCAAAACACTTAAAGGGAAAATTCCCTTTATATTTTCCTGAGCCACTCTTCAAATTTCTAGCCAGTTGAGCTAGCTCCTAATTAGATTCAATGTTGAAGTAGTCTTGATGAACTTTGTGCTCCTTGCCCTCACTGGATAGTCTGAATGTCACTTCCTTCAGTTCATATTTCTACATTCCTACTCTCATCTCATAGGATGTGAGAGTACCATTTCGCTGATCCACCTTGAGATCCTTTAAGTTAGCCATTTCCTCAATAATTGAGATTTTAGCATTAAATCTCAAGGGTAGAGATCTCAATACTTTTTGAACGATCATCTCTTCCTTGAATTCTTCACCAAGTCCTCTAATTTTATTAACCACTTCATCAACTCTGAGGAAGTATTCTACTATGATTTCATTCTCATTCATCTTCAAGCTTTCAAACCTCATTCTGAAAGTCTAAAGTTTCGCTTGCTTGACTTTGTCATCTCCTTCTTGAAACTGGTTAATGTTTTCCCACATTTCATAAGTAGACCTACAATGCATAACTTTCACAAGTTCTCATTGACTAAGACCAACAAGAATGGCATGCTTGCCTTTACCGTTACTCAGATACAATTTCTTTCCATCTGCATTAGTGGGGGGAATACAAGGGACATTGTAGTTTACTTGTCCTGAGGTCCAAACATCTACTCCCATGGACATAAGATATACCTCCATTCTTACTTTCAAAAAAGAATAGTTGGCGCCATCAAAGACTGGTACCCTACTTGAGAAGACTTCTTGAATCTCTTGCCTATTCATAATTCCTTATGGATCTACCTTCCAGTGTTTAAGTTGTTGCTGAAGGAACCTCAGCTCTGATACCAATTGTTGGAATAAGGAATTGCTGAGAGGGGGGGGGGTGGTGAATCAGTAATTTAAGAAACTATTAATTTTCTTTTCTTACTATGCTTACAGTCCCTTCTTATGTTATTTCACATGTGAGAGCATTCATTCATGAAATGATGTATCAATAAGCTTTCGGACACACATACTCAAATAAAAATCTCATGAGCAGCACACATTTGACATAATGTTTTCATGTGGAAACCCAGAGGGAAAAAACGACCAATTTGTTGTTTGTTTTATGATGTAAATTAAGAACCTACTAATTACATATTTTTGTTTGTGAGCACCCACTCACAAGAGGCATCGACCCCCTTTGTCTAGCAAGAACCAACTTTCCAAGAGGCACCAACCTCTTAATTATGCAGGCACTAACGTGCCACTGCCACTGTTCTACTATTTCATACAATTTTCAAACTGAAAACAGATGCATACAATTTTACAAGTCAAATACCAACAAATGGTTGTCTAGCAAATTCAACTTTTGCACTCTGCTTTCTGTGCTCACTTGTAGCATACCTCCTCTTGCTTCTCACAACAACACTTCCTTTGTGCTATGCCTTTATTGCCAAGGGCTCTCCACTGACTTCTCCATAGCACTACCCTTGCAACCCACTTCTTAGATGCACTCTCTCACACATATGCTCACATATCCCACTCATCTCAATGGAGGTTCTAAGTTTTGTGCCAGTGCTACACTTGGCTCGATCTATCCACTGTCACCATCAACATTGCCCAAGCATGTACCCCTAGCATGGCACTCCATGATTTTGTTGTTTCACACTTTCTTTAGTTATGTCACTACATTAAATCATAAGAATGGGCGTTGATCACTTCTCTGTCTTACTACATAACTCTCCATGTTGTGTATTTAATTTTATTCCTCTTACACATTTCACAGAGACTCCCCATGCTTCTTTATGCCTCTCAAAGATTTAGTTGTACATTTGCAGGGCATCTCTATTCTTTATTTACATCTACAAAGAATTCATGGGAGGTCTTGGGTCACCAACCTTACTACTATGCATTCAAAACCACTACTGCCAACTCATACGCCTTTAATGGCCTCTTGTACCATTATATCAAAGCTTTTCCAATGCAGTGTTGTGTAGTGGTCTAACACAGAGAAACTGTCAATTATCAATCTTTGATTATGTCTAGCCCTTTTTTATTAGCTCCCTACTAAAATTCCATCATTGGACCAACAACAGTGACTAGGGGCTTACCCTTAAAGTGCTTAGACTTTTAGACTCCTATCAAGGGCCTTTCTCCTTTGTTAAAGATTATGCGTCCTTGGTTTCCTGTTTGTTCCACAACCAAACGCTAACAACATCGGAGCCCCCTTATCAGCATTTTTCACATGTTGCATGTATGCCAACAACCAAAAACCATTAATCGTCAATTGCCAATAAGCCCCTCTGTTGAGCCTTAGCCCTTGGTTCCTTAACACTTCACGACCTCGTGCTAACCCTCATATTGGAGCCCTCTAATCGGTGATTTCCAAATGTGTCCAGTGTGCCAACCATCACAAACCTCTGATTGCCAATCGCCGATGTGATGTCATCACCTGCCACATGGCACTCCCTAATTAGTGACATGTGTCACCTAGATATGTCCCATTATGCCATCCAAAATGGTCGAAAACACTTGCCACGTGTCCTTCTGTACTACCACGGCATGCTGAAGTCAGCAGCCACTTGACCTTATTAGAACCAATCAGATCTTGCCATGAACGCACATCGAAGCTCATCTAAGACTGTCATCTGTCCTTATTAGACCCAATCGAATGCCTCCATGTGTCTTTCCTGGAGGAGAGATAAAAGGCCTCACCTACCTTGGTTTTTCAATGAATTCATTTGTAAATTCTTTTTTGGCCTCCCCGACGATTTTTAATGTAATCAGGGTTTTACAGTATCACAGTTGTACAAAAGGTCACCAATTAAGAAGTTTCAATGTGTGATTGTTGATTAGCCTATAACCATGTGTTGATGCCCAACATTCCATCACAATCGTCATTTTTTAATTTTCAACTGTCAAGAAGTGCCAACTTCTCCAACCCCTTATCGTTGACTTGTGATTTCCTACGTAAAATGTTTCAAGGCATTCCCCCGGTAGTTTACACTATTGACCTTTTTCTGATCAGGAGTTCATTAAGGTTGACATTTTTTAGAACGTCGATCATCGATATGGCTTGGACCTCCAATATTGTGAGACCTTCGACATGCGAGATCGTCAATATGACCTGGACCTTCGATATTGCAAGGCCTCTAACATGTGGGATTGCCAATATGCCTTGTTGTTGATACTCTGATATGTGATCACCGATATCACATAAGACTCTTTGATGTTGTGATTGTCGACGTGTCAGGACTTTCAATACGTGGGATTTCTAATCGCTAATCAACAAAATTCTTTCACTCTTGCATTGCACCTTGGAACCTCTGATCGTTGATATGCGATATGTCGTGACCATCGATCACTAATTGGACACATGTCAGAAGGACACCAACTCAAACTTAGAATTTTATAATTTTTTCCTTTATTTTCTGGTTAGGAGAGGCAAAATTTAAACTGTCGCTAACTTTTGATCCAGAAGTCCATTATGGGACTTCCACATACTGTTGTAAATATTATTCTAAGGACTATATAATGGAGGGGGTATGATTAGTATTTGAGCCCACAGGCTACATCGGAGAGGGATCCAAAGTCTCTACACAATTGGAATCACAAACACTAAGGAATGAAGCCTCCAGCTACCATGAACTTCATTCTGGACACCCAATCATGATGCTGAGCCTTGTTTGACATCAATTCCAACACATACATAGCCAGCCACCTACATACCATCAAATGTCCAACAAATCGTCCATGTCTATTGGCTTTCTTTTCAATAAAAAATTTCTTTGTTTCAGAGTACAATGAATTGCATGGATGTAATCATATTGGCTTATACCTATTTTTTCAAGAAAACTATCAAATGTATATGTCTTGCCATGTTCCATATTTTCTAATGCATCAAATATCATTCTTGCATTCAATTTGTTTTTTCATTGTCGAATTCCATAGGCTCAAGTATGTACATATTTCACATTGGTGGAATTGGAAAATTGAGCCTGAAATGCATTTATTTCCTTTTCCTACAAGTTTTTGTATGACAATGATGTTGAATAGTTTTCATATCTATAGGTAGCTTACTTGAATCACAACACAAGTACTTATCAATTAAACTTTCAATTTCAATGTTTGTAATTGTTCCATAGATATGAGCATTTTTTATTTATAACAATCCATGTTCATGTTAGCTTCCTCGATTTTAGAATTTTGTTACAATCAAATAGTCAATGACATCACCAAAGTGCCTGGAATCATGTAAAATTAACTGGCGTAGAGCATTCATTCTACTTCTATAATATCATACACAAGTAATGAGGTCATTTCTAATCAAGGTATTGATATCATCTTCCTCTACTTATTTGTAAGTTGATGATTTTTTCTCTTAATGTATTTGTTAAAAGCCTTTACTAAAGCATCTCAGATATGTTCAACACTACTAAACAAGACAAAGAAAATCAGTGGACCCAACTGTCAGATCATTGCATATAATTTATTGTGCAAATGCAAAAAATAGCTCTACAATGTCTATATTTGTCTAAGATCCATATATCTAATGTTCGATGCCAAAATGTGTTTCAAATTTGCCTTTGTTTTAATATCTCTATCCAATGTTAGTTTTTTTCCTTTTAAGTAACCTTTCCTTATACAAATTGTTCCATATACCTAATGTTTGACGCCGGAATATATTTCAAATTTTGATTTGTTTTAATGTCTCTAGTCAATGTTAGTTTTTTTCCCTTTAACTATCCTTTCCTTATATGAATCCAAATACAAATACATACTTGATTGAGGATAATTGACATTATTTTGTAAAACAATTTCGTTATATGATACACAAAATCATGATTTTGATGCAAAACTTCCCATTGAGAAATATTGTGATATGTAAAGTTTTCTGTAACACTGTTGATTGTTTTTTCCTATAAAACAATGTGGGAAAGCTCATATCTTTTGAATACATGTCTTTGAATATTCCCAAAGGCCTTTACGCTTTACCAGGAGAAATGCTTATTTGATTATTACAAAGATCATAAATACTATACGACACTAAATCCATGTAATAGTGTCTTTGTCACTGACTCTTCATCATAATGATCATTATCATCATTGCTTTATGTATTTGTCTCACATGCATATGCATCCTTGTTTTGATTGAGGACTTGTTTCCAACCTTTGTTTATTCTCACATTCTCTAGTCTATAAAATGGAATTTTACACAATCGTTTCAATGCCTTCATAATTTTATGAACATGTATTCGTCCAACAACAAATATGATTTTAAACAATAAACATATTTTAATTTCCACAAACACCGTACTAGATTCATTTATGTAATGAGGAAGTGCAATTTGATTTCAAAATGTGTTGACAAGTACATAGATTAGTTAACCAATTAATTCCAATTGTGGTTTTCTAAAATGTTGCCCAAGTTCCCGTATTTGCAAAAATGGTAATATTAGTGATATTAGTATTTCTTCCAGTTCATAAAGTTCTTTCACTATGGAAATTTGTCTATTACGCCTAATCCACTCTAGAACTGTAAATTGATCATTTTGTCATTGTCTTCTTTTTTTTTGCATTTTTTGCAAATAAACTTACCTTTGGACACAATGGTCAATTTTTTTCTATGAAATCTCTTTTCAACCAAGTTTGATTGCATATTGCACAATCATAAACATGAACATGTTGTATTTTCCAAAAACACTATTGTTTGCCCATTATTTCAAATGTATAATCGAACATTCGTAATGATTCCTTATATTTGTTTGGAAATATCATATTCTATGTTGATTTTGGTAGTTTCAATCGTTTTCTAATTAAACTTGTTTTGATAACATTATTGTTTCTTATGTATTTTTTGAGTTGATGCAACGACGAACGTGGTCTCTTGTTTACATTGGCAAGCTTTGTATTAAGTTCCATAGTATCTTCACCTATGTTAATGTTTTTAAATCTAGAATTTGATTGATTGCATGGTTTTCTAACTAAACTTGCTTCGAAAACCTCCTTGATTCTTATATGTTTTTTGAGTTGATGTAATAATAACCACAATATCTTGTTTGCATTGACAAGCATTGTGTCAATTTCTATGACATCTTCATCTATGTTCATGTTTTCAAACGCATTCACGTTATCCACACTAATGTTTTTTATAGGATTCTTCTATATATTTATTTTCGTTAACTACTTCAATATAGCATGAAATGTTTTTTTTATTGTACTATTTATTTCAGAGGTTCATAATGCAAATGACCTACACTCTTTCCAAATTGCATAATAGGGAATATCGTTATGTCTTTCTCAAATACAATAAATTTAGCTACAACAACCAATGTATCAGTAGACCATATGTATATAGTTATATTCAAGATATACCAGATCTAATCGTAAACAAAAGGCCCCCCCCTCTATCTTCTCTTTTTCATATGGCATTGCTAATTGTATCATTTATTCATGCCAATCTATTATTCCAAGGAATTGCATAATTTCATCTTCATTCATGTATTTTTCAATTAGTTTAATGCAATCAAATCATTATGCATGTAAACAAGAAACCTCATATTCGTTCTCTGTCAATTGACATATTGTTTCAAAACTTTCACTGTATATACTCTTAAACTTGGAAAATCTCTCAAACATATGTCTACTCATGATTTCCTCTATTTTCAACCATTTATGTTCCATTTTTTCGTATGTTGTTATATTCATTATATATTCACGATAAGTTCTTATTAAAAAAATATCTTACACATAAGTGATTCAAAATGTCTGGCAATTGGATTGTCATCATGGAACAATATGTCGTAACACTATTTGCATAAATTTAAATTAGAATGTAAACATATTTCATTATTGTCTTTGACCAAAATCTTACCAGAGGTTTTAGCCAATTCGATAACTAATGTATACAAAATATGTCCTCCCATAGTCCTCATTCTTCCACAACCATAGAATTTGAAGTTGATTTTTTCATCCTTTCCAAATAAACATTTGGAAATTGTATACCATGCATGTTTATATGTGTTCAATTCACGTTCATAAGATAATATTGCTTTAGCATGTTGTTGATTTAAACAATTTCTGAAATTTTCTATCATTCCTTCATGTAAATTTGTTGACGTGTATCTAAAATGCAATAGATTTCACATAATATTGAATAGACAATATCCTACAACACATGCAAAATTGTTTAAATGAAGTAGATTATGTTGCCTTATAATTGTATCCATGTGATATCTTTTTATAGAAAACAAACACTTCCCTATTAAAGCTTTAACAATCACACTTGAAACATGTTGTAAACTCACTATGAACTATTTCTCCAAGATAAGCACAACATAAACAACATTTAGGAAAATGAACAACATGGTATAGCTATACACGATAAAGCCATAATATGACAAAAACATATACACATTAATAGCACATGCATATATTTACATCGATTCCTGTAAAACACTTCTGTAAGAACAAGATTTAGGATCACAAAACAAGGGAACCACAATGTCCCTGATAAAAATATCATAAATTCTATCATTTTCTTCCAAAATAAGCAAACCGCACAACACTTAGAAAAACACTTTGTTGGATGGTGTTGTCATTGATGTCAACACTGGCGATTGACTTTGAATAAACACCAGTTATTGATGTCAAATAGTTAATTAATTCTCTTATATTTGTCTAGATTACATCAAGTTGGAAGCTCCATTGTCAGATGGCTGGAAACCCTAAGTTCTAGGTTTAGGTTCCCTAGACTAAGGACATACCCTAAACTTTTCAGAAGTTTTTGGAGTAGAAAATCATTAAGTTTACCTTGGACATACTCATAATTTTATTATCCTTGTTAAGATTTTTCTAGTAGTATGTGGCATTCCCTAAGAGGCTTCCTAGTTTGAGAGATATTCAAGTTTGAATTCGAAGACCCCAGTTCATGAGCTAAAACCCCATGCATGGTGACATGGAAACCTACCATAGCATAACACTTATTGAACTCAAGAGATAAGGGTTACTCTATTTTAGATGTGATTAAAATATTTCATAAAAGGACCTTAAGTATTACAAGGGGCTTTAACCCTTGTCAAATGTCAATATTCTCTCCAAGGGCTAATGCTTGGGTCCTAAGAAATTAAAATTTAAACATATAATTAATAAGAAATCCTCCAACATTTACTATTATTAAGCCATTCTCCTCCAATGACTACTATTCTTGAAACCCCTTCTAATTGGAGATTAGTCTATAAAAAGAGATCCATATGACTTATCCACACACACACACAAAAATGAAATATATTTAGTAATATAACCTCTGAAATCTTCAGCCCTCTATGGAAAAATGTAGAGATCAAGAGAGAGGAAAGGGTTTGGATATTTGTATTTTGTTTAGAGGTTCAATTTTCTTGGAATTCACCTTGTGAGAAGGAGAGCAAAGGTTTGAATGAGAGGCTTATCTCTAAAGGAAAAAAAAATATGTTTTTATTACATACCTTCTAAATCTCAGACCTGTGATTATCAACTTTGGCCTTGTACAACAATGTCAAAATAAGGGTTTTTATTGTATTTTCTTTCTGGGTTATGGGATTTGTTTGGACATTAGTTTAGTTATAGGAGTGTAGTCCTTATTGTCGATATTTGGCCCTCATCTAGGGCACACAATCTTAAAACAACAATGAGCCTTAGACCTAAAAAAAGATAATCTTTAACTGCGCATTGTCTTGAGTAACAGATCAAGGTTTTCTATTGACGGTAAGCCAAAGTTTTGGGCACTTATTAATTGAGGTAACAAGGGTATTTTTCTCTTAAATCTTGGTCCAGTAGTGGTTATACCTGTAGCTAGGGCACACTCTTATTACAGAACAACAAAATAATCTGTATTGGAGTTTGAGGATTGGCTTTGTCATAATTATTTTAGCCTCTTTTATGCATCTACCACCTTAAATTTTGTCCAGATTGTAGTTCTTTAAAGGTGTGTGTTTTACCTATGAATAATGTGGATTAAGGACTATATTGACCTAAGAAACAATTTATACACTCACTTGACAAGTATTATATGTTCTATGATTTCTCTAAGTCAATTTGAGCACATATAATATGCTAAAAAGAAGATTGAGTAGTTAAAGTCAATGCTAAAATCATCAACAAAAATATGGAAGGATTACAACTCATGTTAATTTGAATAACTTCAAATATCAATATGCACTAATTCAATGATTGATTGTGTTCACCATTCTCTGTGGCTATCTCTATTCACATACAAACCATTGGTTAGAAACAATGTTAAATTCAAATGTATATTGCTTAGAAGTAATGTAGAAATATATACATATATACATACCTGTTCCAGTGTAAAGCTGATGTAAACAACAAATATAACTTGTGGTGAGAGGTCTGGTTATGAGAGTTTATTATCAGAAGTTTAGATACAGTAGCCACTCTTTTGTCAAAACATCGGCAACAATGCTTTGTAGCAGACATAAGCATTTTATTGGAAGAACTAAAGCAACATTGTTTATTAGAATACATCTATGAATGCAGTTGGAGGATATCACTGTGTCACTTATAGGGTATAGTAATGTCAGTACTGTTTTGATCAACCTTTGATATGCTAAGAACCCTCGCATGATAGTGACATATGAGATTAAGACAACAATAATTTTCATAACAATATACATGATAATGGTTAGATTTTGTACTGGAAATTGAGCAAGTATAGACTGGTGAAGATGTGATCATTATGTTAGTGCTTTCAATATATTATAGTGATTAAGGTTTTACATTTTGATTAAGTAGAAGCAACGTTAATCTACATGAGAGTGTACTTGGTATTTGATAGTATATTTTAGTACTTGACAGTATTACTTGTACATGACAGTTATGTAGAGTCTAATGATTGTCCTACCATGACATCCTTTGTGCCTAAAGATGCTATCTTTTTCATATATATTTACCACTCAAATAAAGCCATATCTACCAAGTTTTGATGAAGGTATGCATTAGTATGTTTTCTTGTTCATATTCAACTATATACCCTATTGTTTTAATTAAAATTACAATTGGCTACCTAATCAGTCTTTTTCTACAACTAGTCTAGGATTTCGTAGTTGTCTTCATTGTTCACGAGGTTCCAGAGCTCTAGGTCAGCAACGAAAGGTGCAGATGGATAGAGGATGACTCCCTCATGGATACCTTCCTATCCACTTGAAATTATTTACCAAAAGAGGCACAGGAGATCGCGGTCAAACTCCAAGTCAACTGTTGGATTAACGCAAAATAGAACCTGAGATCAGCTGAAACCTTATCACTTTTCTTTCGGAATAGAAAAATGATGGTTTATTGATATAAGTTTAGATAGGATTAAGAGATATTAGGCTTAAAACCTTCATACAATTATGCCAAAAGGCCTGCTATAAAGCTAATGGCCGCACTGTTATTTGGGTGCGCACCTAATGATATGTTTATGAATAGTTTGTGCATTTCGTGTGAATGAAATTGGTTTTTATGTGCAAGTGTTGTGTTGATTTGAAGCTATGAACTGCTATGTGGAGGGCGCTTACAAACAGTGGTAGGTTTTTAATCAAATACAATCTGATTTCTTTTAATTCTTCAATTGCTTTGTTTTGTGTGACAATGCTACATAATGATCTCGCCATTGAATTGTTATCTGCATAAGAACTTTAATTTGCTTTATACCTAGTTTAGACTATTATCTAATTTGCTTTATACCTGGTACTACATAGTTCTTTCATTTTCTTATTATCCAACATAATTTAAGTGTGTTCAATTCACAATATAGATGTTGCTTGGGTTACTTTGTTTGAGCAGAAATTGAACAAGTGAGAGGACCTCTCCTAAAACAATTGAGTTCAATAGTATTCCTTCATAGCTGATAAAATAGGTTTATTTTTGTACTTAGAGAATTAGGAGCTGCAGCATAGATATTTAAGGTCGAAAATCCCAAACAATCTAACATAAGAAAAATCACTCTCACATCATCTACGAACTAATTGGATAGAGATTAATTTCTGGGAAACTTAATCAACATCCTTAAGAATTACAACACTAATACAATTGACAAACACCGCCCCCATCTTGAGTTTATATCTTAACAAATACATAACGACCTAATGAATAACTTCTAAGCACATATTGTGCACCCATACTTCATCAATCTATGCACCCTGGTTGACAATTTATGATTGCCAATTCAAGGACATTGAATTGACCAAACATTTTGGTGCCATTACTGAGGAAGTAACAATTAAAAATAAAAAAAAAAAAAAAAACCTTCATTAATTTAAAACATGACATGCATAGGGATAGAGACTCTAGGGGTAGATTTGTAGGACGAGTAAAAAGCTTAATTCCCAAAAATCCACTCACTCCGCCACGATTTCGAGATTCCACATGACCTACTCAAACTCGAATTCCATTTAGAGGTCAAAAAAGACTTCCTAAAGTATCAAGATCGGAAATTAAATCTAGAACTTCACTTACTTCTTCTACTGAATTTGTAATTGAAGAAAATCCTACATCACCAACCACAGGAATGGTCTTTCTGTCCCCCACTGGTGAACAAATTGTGGGAGAAAAATTAGAAATTATTAGTGAAGAAGAGGAATTGAAAACTTATTCTGAATAACCATTGATAGAGGAACCAAAAAGATTAGAAGAACACTATCTTAGCTCCGAAGAATCTATCATGGCTGAAGAAGGGGAAGGAGAAGTACACAATGTCCATGGCGAAGAAGATAGGATTGGAGGTGGAGGAAGAGGAAGAGGTAGAGGTAGAGGAGGGGGTAGAGGTAGAGGAAATCAAGATCCTTCAGGATTCCCTATTCTTGCTGAAGATACAACCCTCACAATGAAAAATATATCACCCTTGATTCTTCCTAAATTCCATGGTAAAAGAAACAAAGATCCGGAGACATTTCTCTTGGAATTTGAATTATTATGCAGATCATATGGCTATCTGCATGATGCGCAAAAGTTGAAATTGTTCCCCACCACATTAAAAGACTCGACATTAAAATGGTTCATGAGTTTAGGAGTGCATTCCATAGCAACATGGACACAGATGAAAGAGGATTTCTTAGGCAAGTATAGAGATTATTGTATGCCTAGTAACCTTAAAGATGAATTCTTCAAAATGACACAAAAATAAGATGAGGATCTTGAAGACTTGGTAGAAAGGTTTGTTTATAATGTTATGTTGGGTCCCTATAATACTAGTGATTACCCCATTACTATTGTAGCTATACCTCTTAATAATATTGTTGTGCCCCTATTTCCCCCATATTGTTATTACTGAGCCCAATAGAATCCCTCTATTGTTATTTTTGTGGCTTTATATTAATATTGTTAGGTCAGCTAGATTATATTGTGACTCCTTAGACTCCTATATATAGAAAGGAGGTTTTGTCATTTGAATCATCCAAGAATTGTTCATTTATGTAATGTAATGGAGGTTTCCCCCTC
>APFE031095208.1:61263-93524 GCA_000404065.3 Pinus taeda | reverse complement strand
ACCATGATATAAGGTGAAAACCCAATGCGGGAGAAAACCACCTGCTACAAGTCATCTCAATCTTCTTCTTAATAAGAAAATCCTTTTACAATATTTGTACTGGTGCAGTCTTATACCAGTACGGGAGCTACAACCCCCTTTGCTCTTGTACTAGCCGATCCATTTACTAGTATACCTGCTACAATGCTCCAAAGATTCCCCTTTGCTTTTGTACAAGCTTAAGTACTAGTACGTAGGCGCCGGCCTACAATCTTCTCTCCTCCAGGTACCACGTTTCATCAATTTTCATACTGGACCCATAAACATCAAATGATCATCAAGTACTAGTAAGTCACCCAGATAACCAGATTCACAATAACAGTAAACTAAACTGAGAACACCTTATCAACAAAAAAATCAGTCAACAAAAGATCTTGAGGCAGATACGCAATTTCCTTTTCTCTGGCCTGTGGCGTCTCCGCACTGCGCCTTCTGTGGCGCCTCTGTGGCGTCTCCGCATTGCACCTTCTGTGGTGCCTTCGCACTGCGCCTTCTGTGGCACCTCCACACTGCGCCTTCTGTGGCATCTTCGCACTGCGCCTTCTGTGGCGCCTCTATGGCGTCTCCGCATTGTGCCTTCTGTGGCGCCTCTGTGGCATCTCCGCACTGTGCCTTCTGTGGCGCCTTCGCACTGCGCCTACTGTGGAGCCTCCACACTGTGCCTTCTGTGGCGTCTCCGCACTACGCCTTCTGTGGCGCCTCTGTGGCGTCTCCATACTACGCCTTTTGTGGCGCCTCTGTGGCGTCTCCGCACTGCACCTTCTGTGGCGCCTTCGCACTGCGCCTTCTGTGGCGCCTCCGCACTGCACCTTCTGTGGCGTCTCTGCACTACGCCTTCTGTGGCACCTCTGTGGCGTCTCCGCACTGCGCCTTCTGTGGCGCCTTCGGACTGCGCCTTCTATGGCACCTCCGCACTGCGCCTTTTGTGGCGTCTCCACACTCGCCTTCTGTGGCGCCTCCGCACTTCCGCAGCTGCAGCACTCGAGAGATCACCCTTCACAGATTCGCTTTCCACATCACTTTCATATAAATCAAGCTTTTGAAACAATAACCCAATATTTCAAATCTTAAGATATTCAACCCAAAAGCATACCCAAGCCAAATGATCTCCTTTGCTTTATATACACAAGCTCTTCCTCAAATCATGGACCAATACCACGAGCCAAAACCATAGGATCAAAAACTGTGGGACTAATACCATGAACCAACCATGAAAGTGCGTGAACTTTTCTCCACATGAAATAAACTTTTCTCTGCATAAAATTCTGTGAACTTTTCTTTGCATAAAATTCCGTGAACTTTTCTCTGCATGAAGTAAACTTTTCTCTGCATAAAATTCCGTGAACTTGAAAATAACTTTGCTGCACTATAATTTATCATCTGAGTGATTTTCCATCAAGGACAACACTTGTCTCATAATGCCAACACCATCCATTACTTTGGTTTTGGATCAATGCTGCCAATTCATTCAATGTCACCGATATGTTCAAGAGAAGTCATTAAGTTAAAATTCATCCTTTGTAATACCATAAACATTCATTTTCATGACCATCATTCTTGAACCTTGTGTCGTTAGTCAAATTCCATCTCCAAAATAATTACACCCATTTCATGTCGTTAATGTGGGATACATCAAGGCCCTCATGTGACAAGTCGACATCAGCACATTATCCAAGAAGTTGACAAAGAAACACCCTTCCAGTACCTTGAGGCTTGCACACATCAATGGTAGGTTTCTCACTTCTGGTGATAGGTTGACATAAATGGCCTTTGACCAAAAGACTTTGTATGGTGTTCGACATCAAATCATCCATTCACACCATGAAGAATGTATTGCAGTACCTTCAGGATCATTATCATTATCGGTGATTTCTGTCACATATTTTAACAACTTACATCATTAGTTGGTAATCAGATGGTGTCTTCCCATATTCAACTTCAGATCACATATTCACATGGTTAGACTCATACTTGAGCAAATTATTAAACAAGATAGAAGAACCCAGATCTAGTTTCATTCATCCATGCTACGATTTTAGGAGTACTAAATCATATGTACAATGGCCTTACATGATGGTCATCCGATCATGGGTCTATATCTATAGACGACTGTCTATGTACATGTAATGGAAGTTTATATACTGAGTATGGGTATCCCTTCCCTCAATGATTCATGAAAAAAAATCAAAATATCATGATATATGTATTGTAATTGATGCGGGTCACCATCCACTTCGGAACCTCCTCAGCACATCTTAAAGCATATCACTCGACATTATTATTTTTGAATTCATGCTTTATGGGGAAAATTTTATAGATCCATTTGGACACATCCCTCCCATCATCTAGATCAGTGTTTTAGGGCTCATCAAACCCTAATTTCAATTCCTACATGCCTTAAATAAGTCAACCTTTTGAATTCCTCCTTTCCTGATAGTTTCATGACTTGAAGACATCCTAAAATGACTCCTTGAAGGACCAGCGTAGGTAGGCCCATGTAAGAGTGCTTTGTAGAGTACTTATGCCCATGCAAGGGTGCTCTGTAAAGCACTTAGGCCCTCTTTCACCTGCGCTGGGAGAGATTGAGCGAAATTCACATTGGGTTTGGGGAATATTCTTATATTTTGGAGTCATATAGAAGTTTCCCTCACTTATCAACTCATATGAGCTCAAAAATATATGAGGAATGAGTTAAGATGCATCATATCCTCTCATCTCTTCCTCCATGGAACTAATTCTAAGTATGGAAGGCCATTCAATACCCCTATTTATGACATAACCTCCTTCATCCTCCTATAAATTGAACACTCATATAAGTGATCAGGGGCTGGACTTTGATGAATTGTAAGGAGATAATGTTAGTTTGAGATTTGAGACTATTTTAAGTGTCGCTATGCTGCTGGAATGTCATGCTTATGATGTGATGTGGATGGAACCAAAGCTAGAGGAGTGACTTTGAGTCAGACATGATGGTTGTAATTGCTTCTTCTATTCAATAAAGTATTTAAACCTTTTTCCCATATGTTTGTATTATTATGTGATGCTTATATGTGTGAATGTATCTAATCCCATTTACTTGTATTCAATAGATGTTTTGTTTTGATCGGTTCATTGTCTTCTGTTTGTGTTTACAGGTACTTCTCAAGCGTGTTAAGTATAAGAAGGAGCGACAAGATCAATACAAAGGAGACAAAAGGAAAGTAGAACTACAAGTAGGTCTTCTCGTCCTCTTTTTCTTATCTATTTCTTATAGGAAAAGGCTAAAGTTCTTTAAACTATTGTTTTAGATATGGCTACTTGTCTAGGGAATTAGTATTTATCTGTAGATACCAAATTCTCCAAAACACTCCTTAAGAGCCACCACCTCATTGATAATGTCTATCAGATCCTTTGCCAAGATCAATTTCTCCTACTCTACCTATTCAAGTTCCTTGGACTGCACATGCTTGCTCACTCGCATCTTCAATTTTTGTCTCAACTGATGAACCTTTTCTTGTGAGCTTTGAAGAAGGGCCTCAACTGAAGCCTTATCCTATGGATTCACCCCTGAGTTCACAATCAACTCTTTAAAGTTTTTATTTTTCATGTGAAGAGCCCTGGAGTTACCTCTTTCTTGTTTCAATCTTGTTGTAGCCTTCTATAGCAACTTCTTTTCTTTACATATGGTCATTATGTTTCTATTAAGATCAATGTAAAGCATCTCTCCCACTTTCCTGTGGAATTTTATCTTATCAGGTAGAGTGACATTTTCCATGTCTAAGGAGACATCTAGGGTCTTAAACTAGGGGCCTGATGGTAGTGATTGTAATAGTGGGTGATGCAATGAGAATTTCATTTGATTTCTCTCCAAATCCATAGAAGCTAGAAGTCTGGTCTGGTATGGCACTGAATGGGAAGCCATTTGTTGCTACATATCCTCCCTTATTTTATTGTTATTTTCTTCAATGGACTTTCTAGGAGGCTAGCTAGGTTCATATGTGGTTGTACTTCTTGTTGAGCTCAGAATGGCTACCTCTGAAGATGATGAGGCAACATCTTGTAGTGGGTCTTCCAAGGTCACTTGGAAGCCTGGATGGTCTGGTTTTGTCTCAACCAACCTAGCCTTGATTTCTTCTTCTTCTAACTCTTGAGTCCTGGGATTTTTTCTAGTTTGTACATCTTCCATTTCTACATCACATGTCTCATCAACAATCCTTTTTTGCACCTTGTCCTTTTTTGTTGGGGTCTCGACCTCCATCTATGTGTTAACAGGTCATGAATCAAAGTTATCTTTCCATTCAAGTTCTGGCCTATCTTCATGCTCATAAGTTGAAGCTCTTATGCTTTCTCTTTTCTTTACAATGATCCCATGAGGATCATAATGCCAAACATCTCTCAAGTCAAAATTCATTTTCTTTAGTAATTCCTTAGTTTCCAAGAAGGTCTGCCTAGAGTTAATAATAAAAGGCTTGATATGTTTTCCCAACTTGAACATATATCCCTTCTTGGGAGGGAAAAAGTGGACCTAGTCCACATTAAGACTCTATATAATTACCTAAAGGGTGAATATCCTCATAAGTATGAATAAAGGCAAGTGGTATGGAGGAAGCTCACACCCATATACCTAATTTTTTGTGTAATCCTCAAACAGGTACTAGTCTCCTAGCCTGATGTCCTTGCTCAGTTGAAGGATTGCTTTCTTATGAGGGATAATTCTTGGAGGAGACACATTATGAATAATTTTATAGGAAATGGCCATATAGGAAAAATTGAATTGTGAATGACCATTGTTCTCTCATTTCCTTCTAACAGTAGCATCCCAATAAAAAAAAACTTCCTTTGTTTGTGTCTTCTACCACCAGAATGAGGCCTAGGCATTCAAATCCTCTAAATGGGTGTACATAAATAGGTATAAAAATAGATAATAGTACTTGAAGTATGAAGTGGGCATAATTGGAATTTTATGGACTCAACCAAGTAAGAATGTCAAATAGATGACCTGGCTACATCATATCCCTAAGAAACCCTAGCTATGCATTTTTTTCCATATTCACATTATCATCACTAAACATATGAGAAATCACATACAAGATACATTGTACGTACTCAGAAAATATAATAATTGGGAAAATATCACCAATGGGTAAGGATTGTAAGCCAAGGCTAGACCATTTGTAGAAACAATTTTTGTCCAGTTGTTGGGATAGTAGTATAGTTGTAAACTAGGGTGTCTTTTATGAAATATTGGAGTTCAGGGGAGCACAGGTAAACTAGATCCTTTTGGATTATCTCTGGTGTCACAAAGAAGTTATTATCCTCTATATAAGTTGTAGTTAACCAAGAAACAAACTCAAGGAAGTGATTTAAAGAAAGAGTGATATGATAGTACATTCGTAAGTCAACTACATGGAATGGGTCTTCCCCTCAGATGTGGTGGCCATACAAGTCAAACAAGAGGTTCAATAGGTGGAAAGAACAAAAGGGGTCTAATATTTGAGCCTCAATGTCCATGAAAGGTTCAATATTCAATGGGGATTTGGATTCACAGGTTTTAGGGGTCTTGGGGGCTGCCTTCTTCATTTATTAACGAGTATTGAAATAAATTTCAATTGGAAGGGGGACCAACCATTTACCTGGTTAGGGGGTCTTGACCCAGGTTCAGAGTTAGTTGCACCAACCAAAAAATCCCTACACTAAGTCTCACCCACGTAGCGCATGCTGAAGTCTCACCCGGAGTAGTATGGGGGTGGTGCAAGAACCAAGTTTCTGCATCCAGAGACTAGTGTGATGTCTTTTAGCATCTCAAATATACCTTCATGCAAATCAATACTCTTCTAGGGATCACATTTTCAACTCTATCAAAATGGACTTTAGATCTTCACAAAGGCTTACAATCGATCTTTGTGGACCCTTAATAATCAATATATCTACTTATGTGCATCCAAAAGCAATCCTAAATTAGGGTACACACATATTTACTTAATTTATTAGTAAACATTAGAGAATTCATCAGAGTCTTCATGAAAATACATAAACATGATTTGCATACATCATTAATAGTTATTCAATAGGATCGCGCAACATTCAATCAATATTCCATAACATGCCTTATTCATAGAGAGCATATATCATTTAATGAAAACATAGATACAACATATATACACAAGAATTCTTCGGTAACTATCTTTATTGATCTTCAATTCAGACTTACAGACTCAAAACTACCCTGCGCACTTAGCTGCAAGGGTCTATGCACTCAGCTATGGACTCTACCTAGGCCTCTGCGCACTCAGTTGTAGAGTCTTTCTCCTCCTACCTGATCCACTTCTCGTTGCTAGAACTTCCTTGCTATTGACCCATTTCTTATAAATTCTTCAAAAACATGCCTTAGACTCTCTAAGACACACATATTTATATCCTTTTCTGTACAATACCATGGTCCACAGACCATGGGTGGATCTCAAAACCAGCTCAAACTTTACATAAAATAAGGGGCTAAGCCCATTTGACACCTAATCATCTATGTTCTCTGCATCCATAAATCATGGAGACTTTACATTAATTGTAAAAACTGATCAAAACTTGGGTTATTTTAACCCCAAAACTGACCTAGGGGACACCATCCCAACAATCCCCTAACACAAAGATCATGACTCACCCTCGAGTCATTCAGATGGTGCTGCGATCATGCCGTGAAGAGCCCCCAACTCCACCTAGATCCCTGCGACTTGGGCAATGCTCTGAGTTGCTTCCTTCTTGACTTCCTCAATGAGTTTTTCTATAGTTGGTCCTTCGACTGCCACCCTCATCATCTGGTGTTTCTGCTACAACTCTTTTAGCTTATGATGGATAGTGGTTGTGACTTGATAAGCTTCTTCCAACCATGGTTACAACCTAGACTTTAGTAAGGCCTCCTTCTTCTGTGCTTCCTCCACCTGTGCTAGGAGTTTCTTTCCCTCCCGTAATTTGGCAAGGTGTTGTGTTGGTTCTATGGAGCGTGCAATTGTTTTGACTTCATCATATTGTCGCTGCAGCTCCCTTACTTATGTATTCAACATCTGTAGGTTTGGATCCTCCTAGAGATTGGTCATTAACTCCATTTCTTTCTTGAACAATGCCATACAGCTAGTGACTATGGTATCCAAGGTGGTCATACCTTTCTTTATCGCAGCTCCGTGCTGCTCCCAGACCTCAGGCAGAGTCTTGGGATGAAACTTTAACTAGAACTCCTATAGGTTTTAACCCCGTACAAAAATTACCTGCATATAAATTCTAAGAATAGAATATAAACAATGGTGAGAGCATAACGCATAAAACACACGTACACAAAGATTTTCCCATGGATCCCAAAATCAGGACTACTAGATTGATTTTTCATTATATTCCTTTCAATGTTACAATGCATATATATACATGTCGAAGCATGCATAAACCCTAATCCATTAACACTGGATTAGAACATAACAGCAGTTCTCTTGACTGGATCTACATAATACCATGGACCAAAAACCATCGTGCCCAAAACCATGTGCGAAATCCATGCAAAAAACATAGGTAATATAGGGTCCAAAAAAAATAAAATTCCTAGGGTGCTTCCCCATGGACTCCGTGCAGGGGAGACCCTTGCATACCCCCTGATGGGGGGCTACCACCCCCTATGATTGCCCCACTAGTCGTGGGAATAATATAACACAACCCAACAGCTCCATGATCTTCATATTGAGTTCAAACTGAACTCAACCAACCTCTCTCTAGCTTTGCACACACCAACGACTACTTTTATGATGTTTTCTTCTAGTTGTTCATCCTCTAGTATGTGAAGCTTAGGCACTATCTTGCATGCCTCTGTGACTGCTGACTCTAGTGATGAACTCTGTGCCTGTAGCATCTCCTTTTCCATCAGATCCTATGTCTTTTCAATGAACATCTGCTCATTGTTCACTCTATATTCCTTGATGAGGTTGAGGGCATGCTACTCTCAGGATCTTAACTCATTTGACATCCCTACATGCAGCACGTGGAGGATCTCATTGAAGAGCACTTGTTGGGATGGGGTCGCCGTGGTTACTTTTGGGGTTAAAAACCGAAGTTTTCATGTAACGTTTGGTAAAAAGATGTAAAGTCTCCATAATTTGTGGATGTCGATAGTTAGCAGTCAAAAAGGGGTTTTACCCCTTGTCTATGTAAAGTTGAGTCAGTTTTTGAAATCCACCCTTGGCCCACAGACCATGGGATTGTATGTAAAAAACTATAAATAGGTGTGTCTTAGAGATTCTAAGATGGAGATCTATGTCTAAGTATGGAAGAAGAAACTAGGGCAAGTAAGAAGCAGGTAGATAGAAGGGAAAAGGCTCTGCAGCTAAGTGCATAGAGGCCTATAGTAGAGTCTGCAGGTGAGTTCACAGACCCCTGTAGATGAGTGCAGAAGGAATTTTTGAGTCTATAACCTCATATTGAATATCAATAAAGAAGACTATTCAATAAATTCATGTGTCTATCGGTTTACTTCTATTATATATGTTTGCGATATATGTTGTGATGGAATAATGTCTTTAAGAAACATTTATTTATTAATGCGTGACTCTATTGGATAAGTATTATTAATTGTATGCAATGCATGTTAAGTACTTTCGCAAAGATTATAATACATTATGTTATGTTTTTAAGTACTTAAATAGATCTTTGTGAACTCATACCTAGGGTTATTTTATGGTGCACGTAAGTGGTTGGTTCATCAGTTAAGGGTCCTCAAAGACCTACTGTAGACCTTCACAAAGGCCTAGAAGTTGTTCGAAGGAAGTTGCAGTACTGAGCCCTAGGAGCTTATAGATCTACATGAAGGCAGATCTATGGCACTAAAAGACATCACACTAATCTTTGAATGTGAAAACTTGGATCCAGCATCCCCCCATACTGCTTCAAGTGAGACTTCATCTTGCACTACTCATAATGATGCCAAAAGGGACAGTAGTGTAGGGTTTTGTTTTATGCAAGTAACTGTGAACCTTGGTCAGGACCCACTAAGCCAACAAATAGTTATGTTGTTGGGACGAGGATTTGGATAAGGATATGTGTGATCTCCCATCAATGGAATCAGACCAAGAAGGAAATTGAGAAGTGGTTGGATAAAAATATTCATGAATTTAGGGCATAAGAAAATAGGTATCCATGCCTATCAAAGGAGCAGTGGTTGGACAAATATTTGTATGCATAAATACAAAAAAAATTCTTTTCCACCTTCCCGATCAAACTATATGAGTGGATAGCTAAGTTGGGAGATGACCAAGGAAGGTGAAGGATTGACAGTCCAATTGTATGGACTCCAGAGCTAGTACAAAGGTTGGAAGCCTTTGAAGAAAAGATCACACACATTGTTGACAATTGGCTCGATCAAACTATAGGAGGATTTGTTACAGAGTTCACGGTTGATACCTCAGTTAGCTATAGTGAAGCAGAGTGACGCTTCTTCAAGGGACTGCGAGGTAAGAATTTGAGATCCTTCAATACCTAGATTAAGATGCTCTTTTCTAAGAAAATGGTTATGTCATTGCCTTGATGTTTGGTCTACGCGAAGTGGATAGATCTTTAGACATCAAGAGAAAGCAGGCCCTGAATATAGCCCATTGATTAGACCTCCTTTGAAAAATGATGAGGTAATGACACAGGCCTCACCACAGAATATGGTCTAGCTGATAACACAGGGTTTTCCACAAATACTTCCTCCATCCACTCCCCCTCCACCCTCATCTCCATAGCATACACCTTCACCTAGATCATCGTCGTTCAACATGTCAAACTCAATAAATCCACCAATTTTCAAAGGTATAGGGAGTGAAGATATCGGTCATTTCTGGTTTTTTGTGAATGTTATGTGGATTGCATAGAAAATCAATAATTTAAACATAAAGAAGGTGCAGTTGGTTACTATGCAGGATTGCGCGCTAATGTGGTATGTTAAGTATTGTGTCCATCATCCTTTAGCAATGCTAGTAGAAAATAAGAATGCTTTAAACAAGGAGTTTAGTAAGCCTAAGTCTAACTCGCAGTCATTCGTTGGATTTAAGGAAATCATGATGAGGGTTGGTGAGATGCCTTGGGAGTTAGATCAAAGACTTAAATGTGTAATCCATGAAGCTAATATGCATCTCACAGATGGTCAGCACTGCAAGTGGTTTATAGCCTCGCTTCTGCCCCACCTGAGGATTTATTTGAAATAGTAGAAGATAGGGATTCAGGTGGAATCCCTGAAAATCATGATGAGATTGCATGAGAAACCTATTTAGGGTGTGACTTTGGGAGTTCAACAAATTCACTCGCAGTTGCAGAACCTCTGCTTGGAATTACAGAGCTTGAAGAAAGAGAAGGAGGCTAGGCTAGAGGTGTGCGAGGAAGTGTGGTGTCTCAAGTGTAAGAAGCAGGGGCATGATAAAGACCACTGCCATGTCTTCGTAAATTATATTATAGGGGGGACTAATTCCCCTGAGGTCGAAAGCTCTAGTAAGACCAAGTGCGGGTGCGCTATTTTTCAGGTGGCTAGAAAACACGTAATGGATAATTTTCATTTTCTGCAAAAGTTCATTCAAACACTGCAACAGTTGTTCTGCAATTTCTACAAATCAATGGGCCATGATGAGCATCACTATCCTAGCTACGAGTTGATGATGGAAAGAACACTAACCTACCAAATGTAAGCATAAACTTGGCCTCCCGACCAGAGTGCAGGAGGAGCACATGGAGATTATCAAGGATGAGGAAGGGATCGAGGAGGAGGAGGACCTGGTAGAGGTCATAGTTAGGTTATTTGATATAAATGTGGTACACCAAGGCACCACATGTGGGAGTGTCAGAATCAAACACACCCATCCTATTAATACTGCAACCAGTTTGACCACACTATAGAAGACTGGCCTGTGATGATAGCTAAGATGCAGGAGAAGAAGGTGCAACCACAACAACCTACAAAGAACTTACAAATGATGAGATCTGAGTCTCGCAAGGAAGATCCGAATGTGAATATCATGCTGAGAAGCAGAATAACAACTGGGTATGATAAAGGAAAACAGCCTGAAGAGGACGAATGGGTTTGCAAGGCCTGAAAGAAGGAAGTTGGGTTCGATTTGGAGTGCACAAATGAAACATTTATGGAAGCCAAGAAAACCTTCACCGAGGCATCTACCTCAGAAGGCTAGAGCAAAGTACCAGCAACTAGCATGCCTACATAGGTTGACCCCTCTGTACATGCCACGTTCCTAGAAACCTACATGAAACTTTTGTGTGATAACAAGGCTATGAAAGGTCTGTAGGAATTGAGAAACAAGTGTGTTGGTAAAGAAACACTCCTGATGGACACCACGTAGTAAGAAAAATTGGCAAACATCAGGCAAGAACAGGGTGCGAGATGAGGCTCACCGCATAGATAGGAGATTAAGAGATGGACCAGGTTATTCTAGATTTGGGTCTGATGGAAACGTTTTGCCTAAACAAACATGGGAGAGAATGGGGAGACTTGCGTTGTAGTGGTCTCTAATCTAGCTGAGAATGGAAAACCAGTAGAAGATCATCCCTATGGGATGACTCCATGGAGTAACAGTGGATATAGAAGGTGTGAGTACACTGGCTTATTTTGAGGTAATATAGATTTTCGATGACAACAACCCATACCCCGCACTTCTCAGAATTGATTGGGCCATTGATATGAATGGATTCATCAACTTAAAGAAGACGATGATGTCAATTGAGAGGAAATCACTTCAGGTTGTAGTACCATTGCACCCTGTAGAAGGACAGTGCTATACTACACTGGTCCATGACTACGAAGAAAGTGATGATGACTTGGATCAAATCTACAAAATAACTGCACAATATCAAGACTGGATTAATCCAACAACTGCATTGTAGCGGCTACAACCACCCTCCAAAATATTTCCTTAGCTTTGTTTTGGAGCCTCCCTTCCAAACTTCACAGCAACATGTCTTGCTTCGTCAAGTACACAAGCTTCAGTGTTTTTCTTGCACAAAGGTAGCGTGTCAATCACAGCTCGATGCTTTCCCCTCATAGGTTGATAACCCAGACTTGGTCTAGCTACAGGCTGAGAAGCTCCCCTAAGAAATTGTGCAATTTTGGAGGGAAGCCAACCTTCCATCCAGAAATTGTGTAATCCTAATTGGTAGCCCATTGGGCTCCAGAATTGTGCAATTCTAGAAGTCAATACTCACAGTGAAAATTGCGCAATTTTCCCAGAAAGGCTGCTCAACCCAAAAATTGTGCAAATTTGGGTAGAAGTCACTTGCTCTACCAAGATATTGTGCAAATATCCTCGGCAACTAGACCAGTTCCCAGCCAGAAATGTGCATTTTCTCCCAGCAGTCAAGCAGTCTCTTGCATGTGCAGTTGAGGGTTGACTGGTTCCCTCCTAGATCGAGCAAAACTGATGTACATGCATGGGATTCTTCTCCCAAGGCAACATGCAAAGGCATCCCTTGTTTCAGGGATCTATTTTTAGTAGTCGGAGGTTGAATGAAAGGATCATTTTAGAAACCTCCCACAAAGTGTTGCTTTCCCTAGACTTGTGGCATGCACGTCACAACCTCAATGTTACCGAAACTCATCAACTAGATGCCTTAGAGCTCATTCCTCACATCAGCCTTGCAGCTTTGACATCCCACATCACATCTACGAGTTGTTGGCACAATCAAGTCGGTTGTTTTGTGGTAAACCCTCTTTCCATGTCTTGTGTTGCATTTCTTGCGCTTTTTGTCTTTAGCTTCGTATGAACGTTGTCTGCTTGATTTCAGTGAGCACTTGTTGTCATTTTGATACATTCTAGCTTGTACTAGCACCGTTTTAGTTTTCATCAGCATCTCAATGTTGTCACATGCATGAAACTATTTTTCATGAACGGTCACCGATTCAACAACTTGCCTCACCTACATGCATGTTGTTCTGTTTTTTGAATCTGTCATTCACCATTTGCATGCATGATCATTCACTTATTCTTACACTCAGTATCACCATGCATTCACATTTGCATTCGCATTCAGTTACCCATTGGTGAGTCTGGGAAACCTCAGTCTGGGCTCTGCCTTCACTGAGACAACATTGCGCAATCTAGGGAAGGAAGTATCTATCTTCCTCTCTAGAAATGCACATTTTTTCCCAGGCACTATCCTCTAGGTTTGTTTTGTGCATTTCTGAGGGACAATGACTGCTGGCCCAAAAAAATTCACAATGCAGCCATTGAGCCTGTAGCCATTGTCAGCTGAGATTGCGCATTATATAATTCTTGTAGTCAAAACCCAGAATGGAGTGTGCATTGTGTAGTTCCAGTAGTCAGTCAGTCTCCTAGCATCCAAGGCTGTGCCTTGTGCATTCTTGGCAGTTAGTCTCCTGACCTTCAGGCCGAAATTGTGTAACCTTCATGATCAGTCTCACAGGTATGTTGCAAGACAGTTTTCAAGTTCATTTTGGTTTTCAACTGAAAGATTGTTTTCCATGATTGTTTCCATGTCTCCAGGTATTGCAGGTGTTCATCTATCTCTTAGCAGTGTGGGTACAACAATTTCAAGAGAGAAGAGTTGAAGACACCGTTCAGATCACACTTGGGGATGCAGTCAATCAATTGTCCATGAACTTTCCTACCCACGAATACATCGAGTTGTTCATAGAAATTTACATCAAGATATGATGACAACATCATCACAATAAGAAGCATCATGAACACCAACTAAAGGCAACATACTGGATGCAGCAAACACAAGAGGAAGGTTGTTGACAAAATAGAGGCAGAATAAAGTTGCAAGCTCAAGAAAATCCACTGATGATGAAAGCAACTTTGGAAACTCTGGCTATGAGTTGCTGATGCGACATGTAGATTGCACAAAGACAGGGAATTGAACAAAGAAGGAATTGCATGGCTGAAGCAACAACTCAAGAAAGAACATGAAGTTTCACACGCAGGCGAATGAGCGCAGCAAGAACAAGAACGACTGGGGGCACAACATAAATTCATGGATGAAGTTGCACCCATACAAGTTAAAGATCCATCCCAGCAGCTAGCATGGAGCAGACATGGTGAGAAGTGTTGTTCATCGCATGCAAGGGATTCAGTAGCATGCATGTCATTGTGCGCATGCATGTGATCCAACCAATTCAACACACTCACAAGGCGAAGACAATAAGAAAGTCCAACTGGAGTTGAACATGTACTTCGACAAGTTGATGTGCATGACCACCAGCAAACACTTGAAGATCAGCATCAACACTATGCATTAGTGTGTTTTCGATTTAGCTGCACCCAAGAAGACCATGCGCATGTTAGCAGATGAGTTAGATGAAGGAGCCATACCAGTGCACTAGATGCAACGGAGGCAAGAGTTCTCTTCAGCAAGATGTCACCATGGGGTGCATGCACACCATCACGGATGACCAAGCTTGGCGTTAGCTCACCACCTTCACCATCACAAGCATGTCAAATATTTGGTCTCACCTTAATGGACCAAGTGTCAGTGATGTATTGCATGGCTTGGTCAAGCCATTTTGTCTCACATGAGCACATGTGCATTGTAATGTAATTTCATGTCAAGTGGAAGTTCAAGTGTCAATAGTTGGATATAATAGTCACAAAGTAGATTAAGAGTCATAAGGGTAGATCAACTATCACAAAAGGGAATGTCAAGGGTCACCCGATCCTTGTTATAAATAGAACCTCATAACTCATTGTTAAGGATTTTGGTTAGCCAAGCTTCCGATAAGACTATATTGGAGAGAGTTTGGACATTATTGTAATGAGCGTTGGCTTCTCCACTCCATAGAGCTAGTACATATCTTTGGAGGAACAGGAAGATGTGGTTGTAATGTTCCACTATTAGGACCAGTAGTTGGACATGAATGTATTGTATGACCGGAGCTTACACTTCTTTATATAATAAGAGCCATCATGTTTCATCCATATGTTGTATTGTATTCCAACTATCTTGTTTACTCTAAATGGAATATGTATTTTCTTTATTACACATGCATGTATGGACTATTCTGTATGAGTATGTATGAATATTTTTGAAATGTGTTGTTGATTTAACCATCACCTTGCATTCCAGCTAGTGATGCATCTTTGCTCGTGTGTTCCCTTCCAAGCCGAGTACTATTACAAGTTTCCAAGGGGCGCACTTATCTCAAGCCCCTTGTGTTAGAACCTGTCATGCTCCTTTCTTGACTTACTGTAGTTTTCACACCCTCGCTACCAAAAGAGTTATCTTACTTTCCTCTATGTGAAATCGCGGTCAAGGCATTACCATACGACCCATTATTGGAACTCCTACACCAAACAATTTGGGGTATAATTGGGAATCCTTACCAGGGATATCACCTTACATGTTGGTGGGTCCAACACCGTCAACATTTTGGTGCTAGAAGGAGGGCTAGATAACAAACTGAGGTCCTCACATATGCTTTGAATCTCTACACATATATCATGACTAACTACCGAGTTTCTCTTCTGGAGTGCCTGTCCTATGGAAATGAATTCATTATCTCGAAAAATCCCTCAGATAACTTGTCTCATAAAACATATGATGGTGGAGGCCACGTAGCCTTGGTTAGGCACACAATTAGTGTTGTAGGCTCATGTGAAAGACATGGATTCTTTGAAGAATACATTAGCTACATGTTGTTTGTCTACACGCTTTGATGGCACCCAATACACTAGTGTGCAACCCTGCCTAAAAAATCTATTCATTCTCTTGCTCATTTGATCGTAGATATAGACCGTGCTTTCAATCACTTTGACCGTAAAGCACTCAACAAAGAAATTTTGAAAATACAAAAAGGACTCGATGAATCCATTCATCAGTTTTACACACACTTTTGTAATCTTGCATACTGATTACCCAAAGATGATATTGATTGGGAATTTTTCGATGGGAGATTTGAGTATCTTCTTTACTTATCTGAAAATATTCAATTCTTGAAATCACTCGAATGCATTCACACTCTAGTGATGAAGTTACACATTCATAGGTATGCACAATTTCTATCACAAGTGATTGTCCACCTTTACCTCATTGAATAGCTCCACCTTCACTGAGTGAAGTGGGAAAACATGCAGACACATTTGTTGAACTGTCACATCCTCCCACCCAAATTGCTCCTGATATTTGGGCAGATTTGGCTTGCAAGCTTGTTGGTTGTCATATGGATTTGTTCCCTCAACCTCCATCCTCACATTCTGTTGATCCTCTAAATTGTACCATATTGTGTTCTTCCATTCCAGACTCCTCACCTATTGTGAATGAGGATCAAGTTGTCGACGAAGTTAGTGTTATGCAGCCAAACTACACCATCATTCAGGATGAGTGTGTGCGGGAATCTAAAGAAGAAGATGTGGTGAAGGATGAATCCCTTTCAGTTGTGCCTCATCTGCTTCATCTTGACATCCCTTGTGATTCTGCCACTGCTAATTTCACATGTGAAAATCAATTTTCAGATGTTTTTACTTCTGATAATTCACAGGACATCTTGGATGTTTTTCTTTCATTACAGTGCAGAGAGGACACATCTTCCTTGGAAAAACCATCCAATCTATCATGTGTCTTTCTTGAAAACACAAAAGGTGAACATCCTTGGTTCTCATCTACCCCTCTGCATGATTCACCAAATCATGAGGATGCTGACCAACATCTTGAATTTTCCGATATTGGTTGTCATGATCTATTCACTTCCTCATCTGATCACGAGGTTGATTCAATATTTTTTGATCTGTCTAAGTCACTAGCCTATGATGATCTATCTGTCAACGAAGTCGAAACCTCCATACTATCGAGGCATTTCAGCACGAGCTGATGGTTATGTCAGGCCCTTGCTGTCCTAAGGTTGGTTTCACTTCTCATCAAGAAATTGTTGAAACACTCAAGGCTCCTAATCACTCTTTGCTTTGCATAGAAGATCAACTAAACACCCAGATTTCACTTTCTCCACTAAAACTACAAGATCCCATCGCTCATGCATGAGGAATTTTACATAGCAAGCACACATGCACAACACAAGTGGTCTACCTTTCTCACATTTTCTTGCATGTCATAGTCAAGAGAATGCATACACTCAACATCTGCACAACATCATTGCATCTCCATAGAATGCATGTCATGCACTTTCACTCATCTTTGTTCGGTGGTCACTTGTAAGCTTGAAGTGTGTCTGTCTTCAATGTTACATCTTTCTTATTTGCTGGTTCACATAGCTATCTTGTTCATGAACCATGCCTTCACCAACATGGGTCAATCAATGCGTCGGTGGTTGCATTGGAAGTATCACTTCACGTGAGGTGGCCCATGCACTGTTAGCTTAGGGGTAGGAGTAGTGTTTTATTTTGAGTTGTTCAATTGCATGATTGTTTTCTTACTTGTTTTTTTTTTCTTTTGTCTTCTTGCCTGTTTGATTACTTGATTTTCTTTCGCTTTCTCTTTTTCTTTTTCTCTTGCTTTGCCTTGTTGTTTGTTAGTTTTCTTGTTTCGTTCGTAGGATAGTTTCGCAAGAAACCATGTATGACTCTTGAAGAAAGTTGGTTAAAGTACAAGAGGCCTTGTGCTACTATCACTACTTGGTTATCTTTCATCTTACATCTGTATGAAGAACTTGTTACTTTTAGCCTATGATACGTTGAAGGAAAATATGTACTGCTCAAAGTGAACCTTGGTGAAAAAACAATGCTTGCATGCTAACTAGTATCACCTATACCTATTTTAGGCTAATCCTTGTCAACTTAGTCAAGTAGAGTAAGGTGATGGGGAAACCTTAACAAGAACATCATAGGTGTAATAAACTAATTATCTATAGGAACAACCTTTTCTACTCTCAATAAGTTAGGATCACTCTTAAGCCTCTGGAATGAATAAGTGTTATGCACAGTTACGAAGATGAAAATGAAAAATTGAAAAAAGTTTGAAAAAATGAAAATGAATAAGGTGAAAGAAGATAAAGGCTTCCTACACAGAGAGGTTTTACAAGTAACTTTGTCAGGGTACTGACCAAGCTCGCTAGCAGCAGATCCATGCTTGTGTTCCTCTGTGACTCCGTTGGGGTACTGTCTAGGCCTACTGGCAGTGGAGCAACACCAGAGATGAAACTAAGACTCTGATGACTATACTGCATGTGCACCAATATACCCCTAAACCCTAATCGAAACAATTGTGTTGCCTTGGCTTGGAATGTGTGTCAATCGACCAAAGGCTTGGTAGATGCTACATCTTACAATCAAACTAGTGTGGAAACCAAAAGGAGCTGAGAACTGAACAATACTTCTAGAGGTATTAGACTTGCTTTTCATGAACAAGGTCCATTCAGAGAGCTGGCGTTCTACCATTGTGTCACCAATTGTTGTAGCGGCTATAACCACCCTCCAAAAATTTTCCTTAGCTTCATTCTAGAGCCTCCCTTCCAAAATTCACAGTAGGATGTATTGCTTCGTCAAGTACACAATATTCAATCTTTTTCTTGCACAAAGGCAACCTGTCGATCACAGCTTGATGCATTCCTCTCATTGGTTGATCATCCGGACTTGGTCTAGCTACAGACTGAGAAGCTCCCCCAAGAACTTTCACAATGCTAGAGGGCAACTAGCCTTCCCTCTAGAAATTCTGAAATCTTGACTGCCAGCCTACTAGGATCCAGAATTGCACAATTATAGCAGTCAACACTCAGTGAAAATTGCGCAAATTTCCCTGGTAGGATTTCTCAGCCCATAATTTTCACAAATCTAGGTAGCAGTGAGCTGCTCTTCACAGAAATTGCACAAATCTCCTAGGAAGTCAGCTTAGCTCCCGCCATAAATGCACATTTTCTCCCAACAATCGAGCAATATCTTGCATGTGCAGTTGAGTTGATCGATTCCCTCCAAGACCGACCAAAACTGACTTGCATCCATGGTTTGCTTCTCCCAAGGAAACATGTAAAGGCATCCCTTGTTTCAAGGATCTATTTTTAGCAGTTGGAGGTTACATGCAAGGATCATTTAGAAAACCTCCCAACAAGTGTCGCTTTCCCTAGATTTGTGGCATCCGCATCACAACCTCGATGTTATCAAAACTCATAAACCAGACACCTCAGAGCTAATTCCTCACATCAACCTTGCATCTTTGATATCCCACATCACATCTAGGAGTTGTTGGCACACACAAATCAACTGTTTTGGGGTAAGTCCGCTTTCCATGACTTGTGTTACATTTTTGGCACTTTGGTATTCGTTTTATATGAACGTTGTTTACTTGATTTCAGTGAGTGTTTGCTATTGTTTTCATACATTCTATATTATATTAGAATTGTTTTCTTTTTCATCAAAATCTCACTGTTATCACATACATGAAACCGTTTTTCACGAACGGTCACCAATTCTTTGACTCGCCTTGCCCAAATGCATGTTGCTTCATTTTCTATATTTGTCATTCACAATTTGCATGCATGATCATTCACTTATTCTTATACTGAGTATCACCATGCATTCACACTCACATTCACATTCAGTTTCACATTGGTGAGTCTGGGAAACCTCGACCCGGGCTCTACCTTCACTGAGACAAAATTGCACAATTCGAGGAAGGAAGGCTCTATCTTCCTCTCTAGAAATGTGCATTTCTACCCAGGCACTATCCTCCATGACTGTTTTGCACATTTCTGAGGGACAATGACTATTGGCCTAGAAAATTGTGCAATGTAGTCACTGAGCTTACAGCCATTGCCAGCTGAGATTGCGCATTGCATAATTCCAGTAGTCAGCAACTGGACTGGACTATGCGTTATGCAGTTCCAGCAGCCTAGATTGTGCCTTGCGCAGTCTTGGTATTCAGTCTCCTGACTGTTGGCATTATGACACAGGTTTGGCACTATGGTATAGGTGTTGTCCTCTATGGCAACTCACTCAAATGTCAGATCAACAATTCAGGCTATCAAAATGGAAGAAAATGAGGTATACGCAGGTTCCTCTTAGCAAAGTTGTGTATATACGCGGGATCACTGATCAAAAGGCGCGTATATGTATACACGCACTTTCATGCAGAGAAAAGCGCGTACATGTGGGAAAGTTTATGTTTGGTCCATGGTATTTAGTTTGATTTGAACCTATGGTTTTGGTCCTTGGTATTGCAGACAAAGTATTGAACCCTGGTATTGGGTCCCTAGTATTGGTTTTCAATGGTTTTTGACCATGGTTAAGAAAGGCCTGAGACTATAAAAAGGGAAGGAGATCATTTGGCAAGGGTATCGATTCAAGTATTGAATATCTGAAGAAGAGCAAGATCGGTAACACTATGATTGGTTATGGTGCAATGTTGAATCTGATCCAAGAAGGAACCTAAGTGTTAAAAGATGGATAAGTTCTATTGATGAATCAAGACCTTAAGGTTTAAATGGTAGTATCATTGTATGGTTTTTGATCTGTTATATTTATCACATGATTAGATCTCTAAATATGATAAACTGGGTATATTTGATGTTTGAAACTAGAAAAGAGAAAAAATGTCTTGTATAGATCTGTACGCAGGTTCCACACATCAAAGGCGCGTATACACGTAGGTTCAGCGAAACAAGACAACATATACACTGGTTGGTGTTCATACAGCTACATATGTACATAGGTTTCTGCATAGTGAAGTAGTGTACGTTTCATGAAATTGGCTTTAGTTGCTTCTGTTTATTGCTGTAGTGTTCTAGGTTTAGAATTGGTGTCTGGTTACTGGTACTATTTTTTTGTTACAACATTTTGAGAAGTGTTTGGTTGATTCTATATTGGGTTGTACGAAGGAGATTGATTGTTGCAGATATACCTGATGTATGATTGATGCTATTCATGGATCTAGTCTAAAATTTATGAAACGTGGTCCCTGGAAGAAAAGAGAAGGTTGTAGCCTTTTGTAGGTCAGCACCTACGTACTAGTATTTCAGCTAGTACAAGAGCTAAGGGTGTTGTAGCTCCCTTCTAGGAGAAGCTGGAGAATGAGAGAGGGTTGTAGCCCTTTGTAGGTTGCAGCCTGTGTACTGGTAAAGGACTGCACCAGTACAGAAGCATTGTAAAAAGAAGTTTCTAATTGAAAAAAGAGACAAATTGCAGCAGGTGGTTTTCACCCACATTGGGTTTCCACCTTATATCTTGTGTTCTTGTGTGTGACTGTCTGCACTATTTTTCTTGTTCCTGGTTATTGTTTATATGGTTCTGACACATAAATTTAAAATCAACATCTGAAGAATAATTAAATTACAAGTTTGTAAGTTATACGTTTTTTTCCTTAACTGAAGTTGCGTATATATGCTGGTCTCTCTAACTAAAGTAGCATATACATATATGTGAAAGAATTGAAAAGAATTGTCTTGATAATATTGATTCACCCCCCCCCCCCTCTCAGTATTATTTCCAACAATTGGTATGAGAGCAGGTCCTTCAGAAGAAGAAGCTTGACCGCTTGAAGGAAGATCTATCATCATGAGCAACTACGAAAGAGAGGCATCCATCTGGCCACCAATTTTTGATGGGAGAAACTTCGTCTATTGGAAGGTAAGAACCACAGCCTATCTTCAATCTCTTGGCACAGAAGTTTGGGATATTATGGAAACAGGATATACATTTCCATCAACAACGCCTATAGATACAGCTGGTAAGAAGCAGTATGAAACAAATGCAAAGGCTGTCAATACTCTATTAGGTAGTCTATCTCAATCAGAATTCGTCAAGGTTATGTAGCTCAAAAACGCAAAAGAAATATGGGACAAGATCATTCTGAGCTATGAAGGAGATGATCAGGTAAAATGAGCAAAACTACAAACTCTTAGAATTCAATATGAAAGTCTCAGAATGCACAATGATGAAAGTGTGGCTAACTATTTCCTACGTATAGATGAGATTATAAATTGTATGAAAAACTTGGGTGAAGAAATAAAAGAAGTTGTTTTGGCTGAAAAGGTTCTAAGATCTTTGTCTTCTAAGTTTGATTCAAAAGTTTTTTCCATAGAAGAAAAACAAAATCTATAGAGTCTTACCATGTCCCAGCTGCACAGAATTCTAACTGCTTACGAAATGAGAAAAGGGGTACCATCATACAGGAGAGAAGCCGCATTCAAATCCTCATGAAAAGGAGATTACAATGAGTCAGGATATATGTATAAAGAATAACAAGAATCAAACTTTGTCAAGAACCTTCAATGGGGAACTGGAAAATTCAGAGGTAACCTGCCTTTCAAATGCTTTGCTTGTGGAAGAGTCGGTCACTATGCTGCAAAGTGTCCTCATAAAGATAAACTAGACAAAGGTAAGGAACTTGTCAGATGGAATAGAAAACAGAATGTGAGTAAGAAGAGCTATTATACAAATGAAGATAGTGATGGACTTTCAAATAGTGATGAAGATGAAAAAGGTAATGATGATAGAATTTTGATGGCTTTTGAAGATGATGACTTCTTGGATGCTATAAATGAAGAAGATCTTTATGAAGAAATTTCTAAACTCAGAATTTGTTTAGAAGAAAAGTACATGATTATAGACACTTTGACTTTCCAACTTTCTGAAAGAGATAAACATAATGAAGAGTTAGAATGTGAAATTGTGGGACTTAGAAAAGAAATAGAGAAAACAAAAGCTCTTAATCTTATATTTGGTAAAGGATCTGAAACTTTAGATGAGATTATCAAAGTGCAGTGTTCTCCTCTAATCAAGACAGGTCTCGGATATTCGGAAGCAGCGTCTCAAGCACAAAAGAAAGAACAGAAGCCATCCACTTCCAAAAGTTATCTTGATGCAACAAGGAGAAGTGAACAGGTTGACAATTGATAGCAAAGGAATAATGCAGATTACCAGGTAAATGAGGGACCATTTACTTCAAGAATGAACAAAGATTACTAAGTAAATCGGGGGCAATCTACTTCAAGGATGAACAGAAGCTTCAATCGACCATAGGTAAATCATTATGGCTCAAGAATGGATTTCAATGGAAACTACAGTCATTTGGTTGGTAGGTTTGATAATCGCAGGAATTTCTTCAATGGCCAATGTTTCTCTTATCATAACTTTGGTCATAAAGTTGCTCAATGTGTTGCCTACAAGACCATCATGACTAGGGAAGCTCAAAAACAAAGAAGTATGACTGGGATCATGAAAAGTACCTACAATAACGTTTATGCTCTTGAAAATGAAATAAAATGTTCTATTTGTAACAACTTTGGTCATGAAGATTCTAAATGCAGGAGTAGGTTTCGGAAAACAACTCAGAAGGAGCTAGCTTCATTGAGTCCCAAAACATGGAAAAAGAAAGAACTGCAACCAGAAATATGTGGGATAGCCTTATATGTGGAAGGACAGGAAAATCAATGGTACATTGACAGTGGATGCTCGAAACATATGACAGGTGATAAAGAAAAACTTCAGTCATATACTGCCTTAGAAAGGGAAAATAAGGTCTCATTTGGACATGACACCCCTGCATTCATAAAAGGTAAAGGTTCTGCTTGTTTGAAAAAGAAGGTCAAAGTTGGAAATGTTATGTACATTGATGGATTAAAGCATAATCTATTAAGTGTCAGTCAAATGTGCGATCAAGGAACTGAGGTAATATTTTGATCAAATGGATGTATTGTTCATGAGCTTGACACAGGAAAAATAGTGATCAAAGGCATAATAACTCCAAAAAATTTATATATATTCAAGGAGAACAACAATGCTATCTAAGCAATAATGGTGAACGTTGGCTATGGCACAGAAGATTGGGGCCTCTTAGCTTCTCTCAGATAAGGAAAGCATGCAAATATCAGGCGGTTTGTGATCTCCCTGACATTAGAATTCCAGACAATAAAATATGCAAATCATGTCAGTTTGGTAAACAAAGAAGAGCTAATTTCCCTGGAAAGGAAGAATCAGCTAGCAGGCCACTTGAACTTGTCCATACTGATGTATGTGGTCCAACTAGGAAAAGGTCACCTCGAGGACAATAATATTTTATATTGTTTATTGATGACTTTTCCAAGATGTGTTGGATAGGAATTATGAAGCATAAAGATGAAGCTTTCGAAAATTTCAAATTATTCAAAGCCTTGGTGGAAAATGAATCAGATCGCAGAATCAAATGCCTTAGGACAGATTGAGGAGGGGAATTTACCTCAGATGAATTTTTCGATTTTTGTGAAGAACATGGAATAAGAAGGGAATTTTCTGCTGCAAGGACTCCTCAACAAAATGGAGTATTGGAAAGGATGAATAGAATGGTTCAACAAATGGTTCGTGCTATGCTCGATGAATATGGAACTCCTGCAACCTTCTAAGGTGAATCTGCATTTGCTGTAGTTACTATTCTTAACAAGACAAACGTCCAAGTAAGAAACACTCAGAGTCCTCATGAACTTTGGTATGGTAAGACTCCCACGGTAAAATACTTCAAAATTTTTGGAAGCAAATGCTACATTAAGAAGACTGATGAAAATCTTGGCAAGTTTGAACCTAGAGCAGATGAAGGCATTCTACTTGGCTACACTCCCCACAACAAAGAATATAAGTGTTATAATAAAAGACTTGGAAAAATTGTTGAAAGTATTGATGTAGTGGTTGATGAAGAGGGAAACACTCCTAGGCAAGTAAAATCTGAAAATCTCAAAGATGATGACGACTATCCTTCAACATCAAATCAGATTCATGACAAAGAAGAAACCCATGAGGCACCGGAAGAACAGATAAGGATAGAAGAAAAGACTCCATCCAGATACGTTCAAAAGAATCATCCAGAAACTCAAATTCTGGGATAGAAAGAGGTAGGTGCACAAACAAGAAGAACCATTTCAGAAGCTTCAAGCTATCTAGCATTTCTCTCCTCCACCGAACCACAAAATGTAAAAGAGGCATGCAAAGATGAAGCTGGGTCAAGGCCATGGAGGAAGAACTTGAACAGATTGAAAAGAATAACACTTGGGAATTGGTTCCTAGACCAAAAAATAAGAATGTCATAGGGACAAAATGGATTTTCAAAAATAAGTTGAATGAAAATAGAGATGTGGTTAGAAATAAGGCAAGACTTGTTTGTAAAGGATATGCACAACAAGAAGGGGTAGACTTTGAAGAAACTTTTGCACTAGTTGCTATACTTGAGGCTATAAGAATGTTCCTTATTCTCTCTAGCTTTCAGAAGTTCAAAGTATTTCAGACGGATGTGAAATTTTCCTTTCTGAATGGAGACTTGGATGAAGAAGTATATATTGAGCAACCAGATGAGTTTATCCTCGGAAATGATCCAAAACTTGTATGTAGACTCAAAAAGGCTCTTTATGGTCTTAAACAGGCTCCAAGAGCTTGGTATTATCGGTTGGATAAGTACCTTCATCAACAAGGTTTTTCAAAAGGATCAATAGATAGAAATCTATATATAAAAATTGACAAGGATAAATTGCTAATACTTGTTGTGTATGTTGATGATATCATATTCGGTAGCAATGAGGAAGACATGAGTCAAAAATTTTCCTTGGTGATGCAAAAATAATTTGAAATGTCTCTGCTTGGTGAGCTCACATATTTTCTTGGTTTACAAATTTAACAAAACAAAGACGGTATTTTTCTATCACAAACCAAGTATCTCACACAGATCTTGAAGAAATATGGGATGGAGGATTCGAAACTAGTATGTACCCCTATGGTAACAAGATGCAGCCTCAGCAAAAATGATGAATCAACAGCTGTACATCAACCAACCTATAGATCCATGGTTGGTAGTCTACTCTATCTAATGGGTACCTGACCAGAAATTATGCATGTAGTAGGGATAGTTGGAAGGTTTCAGGCAAATCCAAAGGAAACTCATCTTCAGGCCATTAAGAGAATTTTCAAGTATCTTCAAGCGACTCAAAACTATGGTTTATGGTATCCTAGAGATAGAGATCTCACACTTCATGCTTATACAGATGCAGATTGGGCAAGAAGCGTGGATGACAGGAAAAGCACTAGTGGTGGTGCATTCTTCATGGGTCCTAGATTAGTATCTTGGTTTAGCAAGAAACAAAGTTCCATTGCATTATCTACAGCTGAAGCAGAATATGTAGCTGTTTCCTCTTGTTGCACACAACTCCTTTGGATGATGCAAACATTACAAGACCTTCAAATCACTTGTACTCTACCTATTTCCATTTTCTGTGATAATACAAGTGAAATCAGTATTTCAAAGAATCATGTCATACATTCAAAGACTAAGCACATACCTATCAAGTATTATTTTCTCCAGGAACAAGTGCTTGAACAAAAGGTCAAGTTGGAGTATGTTCCATCTAAGGAACAAGTTGCTGATATACTCACCAAACCACTGCCCAGGGAGACATTTGAATACCTCAGACAGAAGCTGCGGGTAGTTGATACATCATCTTGCTGTTGAATCTTATATGTTTTCAAAGATTATTGGGTGTAGTGGGTAATCCGCGTACATACGTAGGTTTCTGTGGGTACAGTCGCGTATATTCTAGTTTGAAGAAAAACAGTGGGGCCAGACTCAGGATGAAAAGAGTCTATAATGGGTCTAACAAAGATCATCTAGCACAGGTTCAGGGGGAGCATATATTCTTCTAATAATGCATTGTTGGCATTATCTTAGAAGATCTTGGTTCAATTTCACAGTTGTTTTTTATTTCAGGTGGAACAGGTGTAGAGGGAGAATATGGTTGTTGGTCTGAATGATGATTGATAGATACTTGCTCTCTATATCCTGTATTTCTTTTCTTTTTTTATCAAGGTCATGTAACGACCTATCTTGGTTTCCACACTATGCCTGGGATGAATGAAGTAATGTTTTTGTCTTTATCATGTGTAAATTTTTGGTCAATTCTCACTTGGTTGGGAGATGGATGTATGAGTCCATCTTCTTGCAGATCTTGCCTACAGCCAGGGGGAGCTTGGACAGCACAGCAGAGCAGAAAATTCAACATAAACTCAAGGGGAGCATAACCCCTTGCCCTTGATGTCAAAGGGGAAGAATGAATTTGAGTGACTTGGGGTTGCCATCAAGTCCAAAGGGGGAGATTGTTGGCATTATGACACGGGTTTGGCACTATGGTATAGGTGTTTTCCTTGATGGAAGCTCACTCAAATGTCAGATCAACAGTTCAGGCTATCAGAATGGAAGAAAATGAGGTATACACAGGTTCCTCTTAGAAAAGTTGGGTATATACGCAGGATCACCGATCAAAAGGCACATATACGTATACACGCACTTTCATGCAGAGAAAAGCACGTACATGTGGGAAAGTTTATGTTTGGTCCATGGTATTTAGTCCGATTTGAAACTATGGTTTTGCTCCTTGGTATTACGTACAAAGTATTGAACCCTGGTATTGGGTCCCTAGTATTGGTTTTCAATGGTTTTGGAGCATGGTTAAGAAAGGCCTAAGACTATAAAAAGGGAAGGAGATCATTTGGCAAGGGTATCAATTCAAGTATTGAATATCTGAAGAAGAGCAAGATTGGGAACACTGTGATTGATTATGGTGTAGTGCTGAATCTGATCCAAGAAGGAACCTGAGTGCTAAAACATGGATAAGTTCTATTGATGAATCAAGACCTTAAGGATTAAATGGTAGTATCATTGTATGGTTTTTGATCTATTATATTTGGCACATGATTAGATCTCTAAACCCGATAAACTGGGTATATTTGATGTCTGAAACTAGAAAAGAGAAAAATTGTCTTGTATAGATCTGTACATAGGTTTCACACATCAGAGACACATATACATGCAAGTTCAGTGAAGCAAGACAACATATACGCTGGTTGGCATTGATATAGCTGCGTATGTACGCAGGTTTCTGCATAGTGAAGTAGCGTGCATTTCATGAAATTTTCTTTAGCTGCTTCTGTTTATTGCTGCAGTGTTCTGGGTTAAGAATTGGTGTCTGGTTACTAGTACTGTTTTCTGGTTACAACATTCTAAGAAGTGTTTGGTTGATTCTATATTGGTTTTTACAAAGGAGATTAATTGTTGCAGATATACTTGATGTATGATTGATGCTATTCATGGATCCAGTCTGAAAATTTATGAAACGTGGTCCCTGGAAGAAAAGAGAAGGTTGTATCCTTCTGTAGGTCATCACCTACATACTAGTATTTCAGCTAGTACAAGAGCTGAGGGGGTTGTATCTCCCTTCCAGGAGAAGCTGGAGAACGAGAGAGGGTTGTAGCCCTCTGTAGGTTGCAGCCTGCGTATTGGTAAAGGACTGCACTAGTATAGAATCATTGTAAAAAGAAGTTTCTAATTGAAAAAGATAGAGACGAATTGTAGCAGGTGGTTTTCACCCACATTGGGTTTCCACCTTATATCTTGGGTTCTTGTGTGTGACTGTCTGCACTATTTTTCCTATTCCTGGTTATTGTTTATATGGTTCTGACACAAAGATTTAAAATAAACATCTGAAGAATAGTTAAATTACAAGTCTGTAAGTTATACCCTGTTTTCCTTAACTGAAGTTGCGTATATACGCTGGTCTCTCTAACTAAATTAGCGTATACATATATGTGAAAGAATTGAAAAGAATTGTCTTGCTAATATTGATTCACCCCCCCTCTCAGTATTATTTCCAACACTGACCTCTAGGCTGAAATTGTGCAACCTTCATGATCAGTAACACAAGTATGTTGCAAGTTAGTTTTCAAGTTCATTTTGGTTTTCAACTGACAGATTATTTTCCATGAGTGTTTCCATGTCTCCAGGTATTGCAGGCGTTCATTTTCCTCTCAACAGTGCAAGTACAATGGTTTCAAGAGAGCAGAGTCAAAGACACCATTCATAGCACACTTGGGGATGAAGTCAATCAAGTGTCTATGAACTTGCCTACCCACGAAGACATCCAGTTGTTAGTAGACAAGGACATCAAGATATGATGACACCAACATCAGAGTGAGCAACATCATGAACACCAACTGAAGGAAGCATACCAGATGCAGCAAACACGAGAGGAAGGTTGTTGATAACATAGAGGTGAACAAAGTTGCAAGCTCAAGTAGTGATTAGGATCTTGGGGGTAAGGCCCCCAAGATCTAAAAAATTGAAATGGATCTTGGGGGGAGAGACCCCCAAGATCTGAAAAATGGAAATGCCAGAAGAAAAGCAGGAGAACACAATAAAAAAGAAAAAACCACAAAGATTTTTTTTATTAAAACAGATAGCAATTGTAAAGGCTACATTGTGTTGGACAATATGTCCTTTACAAAATGTGACTTGTTACTTATAGTTTTCATTTGTCACAATAGCATGGGTAAATTCCATTGGTGGGTAAGTACCATGGGTGGATGTCACTTACAATACCATGGGTAAATTCCATGAGTGGATAAATACCATGGGAGTATGAATACCAAGGGTTGATGCCACTTACAATACCATGGGTGAATGAATACTATGGGTGGATGAATACCATGGGTGGATTCCATTTTCCATTTGAATCATTCCTCCCTCCTTAAGAAGCAATGGTCCCCATTGTGTGAAGTTCCCTCCTACAAAGCCTTTTTTGAATATGAAGAGCCACTGAAGAGAAGGGTTTTATGTGGTTAACACATAATCATGATGAATGAAAATCCGAGGATAGAGATACCCTATAATGCTTGTGACCAGCTGTGATACTAACAATGTATGACCTAGAAAATGGACTTTGATGAAGTGTGGATCTATGGTTGACCCATAACCATGATGAAGAAAGATTTGAGGATAGAGATACCATATAATGCTTGTGACCAACTGTGATACTGACAGTGTGTGGCCTAACAAATGGACTTCAATGAAGTGTTGGTCTGTGGATGAGACATAACCATGGCAAAAAAAGATTTGAGGATAGAGATACCCTGTAATGCTTGTGACCAACTGTGATACTAACAGTGTGCAGCCTAGCAAATGGACTTCGATGACAAGGATTTTGTGCGGTTGACCCATAACCATGATGTTGATTGTTGATGAAGTAGTAGGCACCTACACAGACTAGGGTGAGAGGGCATGTCCCCAAATAACCCAAGCTGGATGTTGTTATGGTAAAATCGATGAATGTAAAGTAGGTGCCTACTAATGTAGAGTGGGAGGGCACATCTCCAAAGGGAACCCACTCCGAATGTTGCTCCAAATTTAAAATGGACATAACTCGGTCAATATAACTTAAAATATTTATTATAACCTATTTTTGGAAACAGACTGACCATTCCTAATCTTCCCATGTGCTGGAAATCCTTATCTAGATAATATGGAATCTCAAATTCCCGCTGCAACTATTTTGCCATCGTAAAAGTTCTGGAAAAAAAATAGTTGATTTTAAATCAGTGATATCTCCCATATTAGAACACTGATTCGATCCATTTGTTCTTTTAATTGGGTGATTTTTCAAGAGGATCTCACATCTACAATCATTGTTCTATAATTGTTGGGCATGGAATCCCCCCATAACATGTTTTGGGGCTTAAAGCCCAAGTTTTGAGTTGTTATTGTTTTAAAAACTTTGCGAATTATGGGTGCGGAGCGCGAATTGTATGTTAGAGTCATAGGGTTGTTCCCCCTAAGTTTTGAATGTAGTGTTAGCCTACCCATGGTCTGCAGACCATGGGATTGTACAAATAGAGTGAGGCTCTAAGTTGTAAAGTAACTAATGAGTTAACCAATGGATGGAGACTGAAAGATAGTGAAGCATAGAGAAAGATTCTAGGTGTCTTGGGTCCTAGTAGTAGGAAGAGGCTCTGCAGCTGAGTGTGCAGAGGCCTAGTAGAGTCAACAGCTAAGTGGGTAGACCCCTGCAGCTGAGTGCGCGAGGTAGAGTTGAGTCTCTAACCGAAGGGAGAAAATAATAAAGAAAATTTTTATTTGAATATTTTGTATCTGTTCTAAGTTATTACATGTTTGATATTACTTGCAGTTAAACTATATATTTTCTATGCGTACTTACATGAATTGTGAATATTGTTAAGTATAACTAAAAAGGTATAAATAAGTTTAGTTAATCACCTAATATTGGGTTGCAGGTAAGGATTGAGTTAATAACATTCATCGAGCCCCGAGTAGGGTTGCACGAAGGCAAAGTCTTAGGCTGCGAGGTACGGGTAAGTGTGTGTAGCAATGTGCGCACTGGGTCGAACCATGTAACACTCAATATCAGATATCATTTTTGGGATTCAAGTGCGTTAGGTAAGTCATTCACGTATGACCATTTCCATGAGAGGTAGTCGTAACTGACTAATTTCTCATGATTTTTGAATAGTTCACTTAGCACTCATTGCATCGGCTGATGCTCACAGGGGTGAAGAAGTGGGATTGAAACTAGTGAAATGTGGAGAACGAATCACATAGCATCAATCATCACTTCCGGGGCTTGCACCCGGTAACCAGGACTTCCCAGGAGGTCACCCATCCCAGAACTCCTCTGGCTCAAGCGCGCTTAACTGTGGAGTTTTTCCCCACAATCAACCCCACTTAGCTTGCTACCCCATTTGCAAAACCTTAGAAAGTATTGTGCCTCATGAACCATTCAAGTAGAGATCCCTTGACTCTTTTTGAATTTAAGTATGGGGGATTACGCAGTGCATTATATTAGATATCATTTTGGGATTCAACTGCGTTAGGAAAGTCATTCACGTATGACCATTTCCATGAGAGGTAGTCGTAACTGACTAATTTCTCATGATTTTTGAATAGTTCACTTAGCACTCATTGCATCGGGTGATGCTCACAGGGGTGAAGAAGTGGGACTGAAACTAGTGAAATGTGGAGAACGAATCACATAGCATCAATCATCACTTCCGGGGCTTGCACCCGGTAACCAGGACTTCCCAGGAGGTCACCATCCCAGAACTCCTCTGGCTCAAGCGCGCTTAACTGTGGAGTTTTTCCCACAATCAAGCCCACTTAGCTTGCTACCCCATTTGCAAAACCTTAGCAAGTATTGTGCCTCATGAACCATTCAAGTAGAGATCCCTTGACTCTTTTTAAATTTAAGTATGGGGGATTACGCAGGCATTGCATTATATTAGATATCATTTTGGGATTCAAATGCGTTAAGTAAGTCATTCACGTATGACCATTTCCATGAGAGGTAGTCGTATCTGACTAATTTCTCATGATTTTTGAATAGTTCACTTAGCACTCATTGCATCGGGTGATGCTCACAGGGGTGAAGAAGTGGGATTGAAACTAGTGAAATGTGGAGAACGAATCACATAGCATCAATCATCACTTCCGGGGCTTGCACCTGGTAACCAGGACTTCCCAGGAGGTCACCCATCCCC
>APFE031095208.1:25113-44426 GCA_000404065.3 Pinus taeda | reverse complement strand
GTAAATCCTTCAATCCTATCCCAAGTTGTTCTTAAGGGGGGATGTTAGGATATTCCGACACATAGGAATACTTAAGTTCAACTTGGTCTAGTATAGAGTTAGGTATAGAGTTAGGTAAAGTGTGTTTCTTTACCTTGTACATTTTGTAACTTACAATCTGACGGTCACGATATGTAGTGATCCGACGGTTCATTCTCTCCTCGGTATTACCGACACTTGATCCGTGGCTTGACACCCGATTGGTCCATGAATTCTATTTAAAGCGCATGGAGGGTCATTTGTAGGGTCACCGTGCATGAGAGAAGCTTATGTAAATTTTCATTCTTTTATTAATAAATTGCCTGTAGTAGCCACGTTTGCGCAGGCCGTGGACTGTTTCCCTCTTTGAGGGTTTTAACCACGTCAAAAATACTGGTGTATTGATTTGAGATCTGGTTGTGAGCAGTGTCCTTTTGGTGTTCTTTCTGAGGAACTTACCCTGTAAATTCCTACAAGGTACGACTGGTTGACAGCGGTGGGTGAGTTCCTGGACAAATTTGAAAGAAAAGTGCCAGAACAATAGCGTTTTGATGCTCTGAAATGGGCATTGTGCACTATGCCTGCAAGGTGGTGGGGTACGTACTAGCGGCATCTTGGGGATTAGCACGAATGTAGAAGGATGATGTGTCTATGATTTGGAAAACCTGAGCTATGGATGAGAGCCAGTTATGAGGGGAAAAATAGCTTGTGCCCCCACCCTTCTAGATGGGTACTGTTATCACTCCAGGAAAATCTCCTAGGTTGCAGCTCGAAGATGCCTGATAACATAATATTCAATATTTTTCTCAAAACTATTGGAATGGATGATGGTTTGGATCAAGCTAGATAACCATTTTAGCTCTATTCTCACTCAAGACATGCATGAACACCCTCCATAACACAAGGCTTTAGACCACTAATGCTCAACAGTTTGTAGATTTAATGGATAGATGGAGAATAATGACAGTACCAGTAGATTGCATACATGAACATATATGAATGGCTAGCTACAGGCAGCAAATGAGCTTATTGACTATACTGGAAGATGCATATATAATAACACATAAATGGCTAACTACAGGCAGTAAGGAATCTTTCAAGTCTAATTTATCAACGCAAAGATAAGATGATAGTTATCTGGCATTAGATATAGAAGGAACATGAATAAACTATCCAAGTGCAAGCTTAGAACAAAAGATAAATGGACATTGAACATATAACAGCAAAAGAAGTTTGTATTACTAAAGAATGTAGATGAGAAGCTAGAGGAGTAGAGTCTCCATAGTCTCCAAAGGTTAAACTTGTATTACATCTTACTTTTAGCTATTTATAGCATGCTTACAATGCTCTTGAGATATAAGAGGCTCAGAGTCTTGATCTGTCTGATTTGTGTTGTTAACTGATTGATTCCCTCAATAATTAAGTGTGGCTCAAAGGTTTTCTCCTTCTGACAGAAGAGTAACCACTTTAAGATATTTTGGGCAGTCGTTGCGTTGTCTAGGAGCTCTCTCGTGCCAAAGATGCCCCCATAATGTTTGTTGGTTTTGGATAAGTTGCATTGTTGATGCCTCATGGCAGATTCTGTTTCAGGTTAGTTTTGTGTGCTATTTCCCTTTTTATTCCCTTTTCGGCCTTTGTCCCTATCTCCCGACCTCTGCTAGGTAATGAAAAGGGTCTTTGGGCTAGTGTAATCCCTTAAACATTTATCAATATTGTTTTCCTATTTTTTCACATAGAAAATGTTGTACACAGCGAAAGCCCACCCATCTCTATTCTTTTAGGACTTGAAAATTCCTTAAAACTGACATATATATCTATCGGGTCCGCCCTTTGGGTCACTGTCGCCTATTTTAGATGACCTTGTCCCTTTGTATTTCGTTGAAACAACGAAAATACACAAAAACATTAAAATATGGCTTTCCCCGGACCTAAAATATTATATAATATCATTTCCCAAACCCTTTCGAGTCCAAGCTTTATCGCTATCAGCAATGTCATGTGTTCCTTTGTATTTCATTGTATAATGAAATACATTGAAAATGGCCAACCTGTGGATTTGAAATTTTATGCAGTATTATCTATATAACCGTCAGGTCCGCTTATTGGGTCACACCCATATATATGTAAAGGCCCCACCCCTTGGTTAGTGTCGATGCGATATTGTGATGCGATCTAATCACAATCACATATCACTCCTACCCCAAGCCATTTGTAAGTGTTCCATGATATCTCCGATAGTGATCGTCGATCACAATCGTCGTTTCCCTTGGGCCCGTGCCGATTTCCACCGATTGCCTGTGCCAATGTGACCCATCGATCAGATCTAGACCATTGATTGGACAGATCTGACGGCTACTGTGCTTTGACTGCTTTAAGCCTGCACTTTTGGTTTTTCATGATTTTCATGCATTTTTTGCCCCCGCTAGTGTATTTATGCCCTTCCAAGGGCTCTCCTCTTGCGTTGTTTTTTACTTTGGGGTGATTTTGAGTAGATGTTGAAGATTTCAAGAGCATTTAAATCATCCCTTGGGATGATTTTAAGAAAATTTGGAAATTTTTAAGAGCATATATGGATCCAATTTTGGGCCTTTTGCTAGCGAGGCTAACATTGGCTCCTTTTGGGGATGAAAGCCTCCATGTGAGGTTTCAAGAACTGTTGATCAATGCCTTTCCTATAAAAAAAATAAATAAATTATCCTTCTAGTGTTCCATTGGGCATGGAGCCTATTTTGTAATGAAATAAAAACTAGAAAAACATATTTACAATGACAAGGCCTTAAAGCCTTAAATGAAATAAAGTTTCAAGAACCGCCCATTACTGGGTTGTCAAAAGTATCTTCTCCTTCCAGACTGTGCAGAATGAATGTATTGTTCTATTGAGCATGAGTGATGACAAAAGGACCTATCCATAAGGAGTCAAACTTGCCATGATTTCCTCTCTTTTCCTTAAATGCATCCCATTTAAGAATCCAATCACCAACTTGGAAATTTTCCACTTTTGCCTTCCTGTCAAAGGTTTCTTTGATTTTCTTCTGATGAGCCTTTGACTTCTCAACTAGCTACTCTTTGATCTACTGTAGCTCAACTAGGTTATTCATTCTTCTTACCATGTCATTTTCTTCATCGTGTTCTTCTTGCAAGAACTTAGCCACAGGGAGAATCAGTTGGATGGGGAAAACAACACCAGCGCCATAAACTAGTTTGTATGGAGAATTCCCTGTGGACTTTTTGATGGTAACTCTGTCAGCCCATAGTGCAAACTTCAGCTTGGAATCCCAACTCTTTTTGTTGTCATCTAACAGATTTTTGATTACCCTTACCAAGCTCTTGTTAGATGATTCTGCCAGGCCATTGCCTTGAGGATAATATGAGGTAGAATGCACCACTTGAATGCCCATGGATTCAGTCATGTCCATCAATTCTTTTTCCTTGAAAATTGTCGCATTATCAATGACTAGTTTGGTTGGGCAACCAAATCTAGTGAAAATATTCTCATTCAAGAACTTTATGATAACTTGATGATTGGCATTCTTAGTGGGTATAGCCTCAATCCACTTGGTGAAATAATCATTCGCTACTAATATTCATTTATGTTGGCCACTGGAATGGGGGTTAATCTCACCTATAAAGTCCAAGCCCCACTATTCGAAGGGACCATTGACATGTATTAGCTTTAAGGGCAGAGATTTTAGTTGTTGTCTTCCTGCAAACCTCTAACACTTGTCACAAGCTTTTACAAAAGAAAACACATCAGAGAACAGAGTAGTCCAATAATATCCAGCCCTTAAGATTTTTTGAGCTGTGGTTTTCTAATAATGATACCATCCACAGATGCTAGAATGGAATTGGTGCATGACTTCCACAGATTGTTCTTTATCTAAACACCTCAAGAGGATTCCTATGGGTCTTTCAAATAAAGCATATTTTTATTAATGTAGAATTTGGCAGATCTAAGTTTAATGGCCTGAGCTTGATTTGAGCTAAGCCTAGGAGGGACTTCTAGCTTTTTCAAAAAATGAACTATGTTGTAATACCATTCACATGTGGCTAGATTTTTAGCCAAAGACTGATTCTGCTTTTACTCTTCTACTGCTCCCTCTACCTGCTCATAATCTGAATTTAGACCCATGGAATTTATATCTAACAAGCTACAATTTTCTTCATCCATAAGTTTAGCCAAGCCCTGGCCTTTGACAAGCTTAGTGGCCTTCACCTCTATGTTAAATTCTATGAATTTTGCAATCCATTTAGCTCTTTTCCCATCAATATCTGGTTGTGTTAAGACATCTTTTATTGAGGTTGAAGGTACATATACAACCACTTTGGAATGCAGAATATAAATTGTGAATTCTTTTAAAGATTTATGAGAGCATAAGCTTTTTTTGAATAAGTCATACCTTAATTCAACATTCTTTAAAGTTTTGTTGAAAATGGGAACGGGGTGCTCTATGCCTTCATCATTTTTCTGCAACAGAACTACTGCAAGTGTATCATAAGAGGAAAAAGAGAAGATGCAAAATTCCTTGGTGTAATCTGGGCTGATTAGAGTGGGATATTCCATGATAGCCTGCTTGATGGCTTCAAAAGAGCTTCTTGAAGCATTTGTCCATTTTATTTCTGCTCCTTTCTTTAGCATGGAAGTGATGTGCTTTACAAGCTTTGCAAAGTTTGGAATGAACCTCCTTACGAAATTAATCTTAACTAAGAAGGATTGAATGTCCTTTTTAACCATGGGATGGACAATGTCTGAATGGCTTGAACCCTTGTTGGATCAATCTTCACACCTTCAACAGAAACAATATGTCCCAGACATTTGCCTTCTTTTAGAGAAAACTGTGACTTCTTTGGGTTGACTAAAATTCCAAAATGTCTGCACTTCAGGAAGAACTTCTTCAAATGTTGTAAATGGTCTTTGTGGCTACTGGAGAAGACTGTTATGTCATCAAGATAAATAAGGACAAACTTGTCTTTTTCTCCCACGAAGGTTATGTCCATGGCCCTCTGAAAAGTAGCCCCAACATTCATCAGTCTGAAAGGCATCTTGGAGTACATGAAAGTGCCCCAAGGAGTAGTGAAGACAGTCTTTTCCTGATCTTCAAGGTGTACAACAATATAATTGTAACTTGAAAATCCATCCAAGAAAGACATGACTCTATCCCCTAAAACTCTTTGCAGCAAGTGTTCCATCTTGGGCAGGGGATAGTTATCTTTTTTAGATCACTTGTTCAAATTTTTGAAGTCAACGCTAAGCCTGATTTCTCCATTTTTCTTTCTTACTACCACAAGGCTAGCTATCCACTTTGAATACCTCAGGGGAACTATGATTTTGGCATCCAACATCTTCTTGATCTCTTTCTCAATCAAAGGCAATAAGAAAGGGCTGATAGGTCTTAACTTCTGCTTAAAAGGGGTGGTATTCTTTTCCAGTGGAATCTTACATTGTATGACATCTGCATCATAAGTTTTAAGATCATTGTATTCCCAGGGAAAAATATTAGTGAATTTCTTCATAAGGGTGCAATACTCATAATTCTAGGCAAAGGACAAATGCATGGACATATTTATGTTTTTTGGATGGGCTGGGCTCCCTATATTACGTTTACGAATAGCAGACTCATTTTCTGTTTTGGCAGGCTTATATGGCACATCGTTTTGGTCAAAAATATTCTCTAGAGGCACTAGTCCTTTTGGTATGTGATTACTAGGCAGTTGGACGATGCTTCCTTGGATGATCTAGCATTTTAGCTTGGGTTGGTCGCATTCTCCCATGGCTTCATTTTCTTGATCGATGTGCATTTCAGAAAATTCCTCCACGACTTGCAAAAACCTGTTAATTTCCTCATCGTCTTAAAAAACCCTCCAATATTAGACATTGTCAGGTAGAGATGGTCTGTATTTTACCTAAACTTCATATGTCAATTTAGGAGGCAAAGGTGGAATAAACATGCTAGCAGAGATAACAAGGGATTTGGAAAGATGGTTCTTTGTTCTTGGAATATAAGAAATGTTGAAATCATTAAAAGAATCATTGAGCCTCCATACCTCATCTCTGTATTCCTTCAGCCTTGGATGATTAGCTTTGAAAGTTTTATTTAACTACTGAATAATGGGGTCTGTGTCTCCAAACACTTTCAGGCTTTTGATACCCATTTCTTTAGCAGTGCTTAAGCCTAGAATCAAAGCTTCGTACTCTGCGATGTTGCTTGTGATCTGGAAGGTTAATTTGAAAGATAAATGAATTTGTTCCTGTGTTGGGGACACAAGGACTACACCTAGCCCAACAGCTTCCTTAGAGCAAGATCCATCAAAGAACATGTCCTAAATCTATGGGTTTTCTTCCTCTTTGATATGGAAAACTGGTTTCTTGAGCTGGGTGGAGGCCAACTGGGATTCTTCAATATGAAGAATAGAAGCTCCAAAATTAGTGTCAACAACATATGTGGGATTCTTTTCATCGTTGATTATATAAGCCAATTGTGTCTCTTTGTATAATCTCTTGCTCTCACCTCCAAAAACTGAGACAATATCATAGGACAAATCATTTTGTAATGATCCACCTAATCTCTTGATCCAACCTCTAGAAAGTAACATGCCAAACTTGGGAGGTACTTCTGCTACCACAATATTCATCATCATGCTTTTAATAGGCAGCTGAGACAAAGTGATGGCTAGGTCCTTGATTAATCCTAGACATTTCACTTTCCTAGAGTCAAAAGAAAACAAATCATGATAAGGCTTAGTGATGTCAAGACCCAACTCATCCATGATAGCCTTGGGCATTAGATTATGGTTGGCTCTAGTGTCTAGAAGGTAGTTGTGAATGATTTTATCATGAATAGTTAGAGAGACATAGAATGATGGGGATTTTTCTTCATTGTTTTCAATCATTGGGCTGAGAATAACAACTACCTTGTCATCTTATAGATTTACATAGTCAGTGGAGGCTTGGATGGCTTTAGGCTCAAGGGCATTGAAGATGGATCTTTTGAAGGACTCATTCTTCACTAGTTCAATCAGAGGCATAGGTATTCTTAGCTTCTGAATTTTTGATTGAAAATTGAAAGGAGAAGGAGACTTTTCAAGGCCTTTTACCTCATTAGCTGGAGCTTTGAGGACGATGGGATCAATTTCCGGTTGTTTTTTCTTATTAGCTTTTTGTACTATACGGACAACAACTCTTTGAGCAAGAGTTTCCTTAGAATTATTTATCCTTGACCTCAAATTATATCTTTGCTGATCTATAGTTTGTAAATAGCTTTACCATCCCATTCTTGGCTAATCTGGTCATTGCATAATGACTTTTCATTGGAAGCTAAGGTCAAAAAAGAAGAATTTCCTTTGTATTCCAGACAATGGATATCATCATCTTCTTCAAACTTCTCTTCTTCCATGACTGCATTTTGAAAAGGAGCCTTCACCCTTTAGTCTTCATTAGCATCTTTGTTTGTTTGCAAAATCTGCAACTGCTCATTTGTTCTTCTATATGGATTTGGATTTGGATTTCTTGGGGTAAGGGTATTAAGCATTCTTCCTTTTCCCAGGTGCTGCCCAAACTATAATTTGGAAACTTCAGAGGCTAATGACTCTATCATCTTGGCCATTTTATCAATCTTGGGATCTGAAGATGATGAAGGCTTGCCCCTCTGTCTCCTTCTATCAACATTACCTTTGAGCTTTTATGCAACCATGATGTTTGATACTTCTAGGGATGCATCTTGCATATCAGCCAAAGAAGCACATTGCCTCTCCCTCAATAGTAAAATGAAGTCAGAATCAAAGGCACTGGCATAGATGAGGTAGTGGTGGGTTTTACTTCGGTTGGTAGCTTGGTATACATACTGTTAAACCTCTTATTAAAATCAGACATAAACTAACCATTTTTCCTCTTTAAGTTCCAAAACTCAGTGTGGTAGTAGAGGAGATCTTTATTATCCCCCTAATGCTTTAGTAATGCATCATCTAAAACTTCAATATATGCTATATATCTTGGGGTTAGTTCTCAGAACCATTTTCTAGCCTCTCCATCTAGGCTTTGGATAAAGACTCTCATCCACACATCATCCTCACTAATGTCTAGATTATTAGCATAACTATAGAATGACTCAATATGTTCTTCAAAAGTAACACCTTCAGTCCTAGTGAACTTAGGCATATACTTTCGATATTCTCCAGTAGGCATGGCATTCAAATGAGTGGGAAGGATTAGAGGTCCATACCTAGCAGCGATGATTCTTTCCATTTTGGTAGGTGCTTGTGGACTTGCCATAGCTATGGTGGCTAAAAGAGTATTGGTAGTCTGATTGATAGAGGGCTGGAGAGTGACTGACAGGACTAAGGAGTATGATGGATAGGGGGTGAGGTTTCCTTTGGGCTTACAAGAAAAGGAAAACCTAAAGAATAAGGAGCTTTATGAATCTCTAAGAGTTTTTCTTCACTGCTAGTATTAGAAGTTATACTCTCAAAATATATTTGTTCTATTACAGGCCCTTCTTGAAGAGATATAGGAGATTGTTTAGGTTTACCTGAACCTGATGCTCCTTTCTGCAATACCTTTCTCTCTTTGATGATTTTTTCAGGGTCAGGTACTGGGTCAGCTTGTAGCTTCTAAGGATTTCTCTGAGTATGCCTCACAAACTAAGCCAGAACTATGAAGTGGAGTCGCCAAGAGGTTTGGCCTCTAGTAGAGTCTCTAGATAGATGATTACAACCAAAAAAGTGCCAGACTTTGTCTATCATTAAAGCTGAATCTATGTCGTTTCCCAGGGAAGCTGAGCTTTAGTTTCCTCTCCCCGACAACGGCGCCAATTTTGTTATCGCTCTAGGAAAATCTCCTAGGTTGTAGCTCGGAGATGCCTGGTAACATATAATCTTCAATATTGTTCTTATAACTATTGGAATGGATGATGGTTTGGATCAAGTAAAATAACCATTTCAGCTCTATTCTCACTCAAGACATGCATGAACACCCTCAACAACACAAGGCTTTAGACCACTAATGCTCAATAATTTGTAGATTTAATGGATAGATGGAGAATACAGATAGTACCAGCAGATTGTATACATGAACATATATGAATGGCTAGCTACAAGCAGCAAATGAGCTTACTGACTATACTGGCAGATGCATATATAATAACACATATAAATGGCTAGCTACAGGTAGTAAAGAACTTGCAAGTATATTTATCAACACAGAGATAAGATGGCAGTTATCTAGAATTAGAGATAGAAGGAACATGAATAAACTATCCAAGTGAAATATTAGAATAGAAGAGAAATGGATATTGAACATAGAACAACAAAAGAATCTTGTATTACTAAAGAATGCAGATGAGAAGCTAGAGGAGAAGAGTCTCCACAATCTCCAAAGGTTGAACCAGTATTACATCTTACTTTCATCTATTTATAGCCTGTTTACAATGCTCCTGAGCTCTAAGAGGCTCAGGGTCTTGATCTATCTTATCTATCTTGTTAACTAATTGATTCCCTCAATAGGCAAGTGTAGCTCAGAGGTTTTCTCCTTCTGATAGAAGAGTAACTGCTTTTAGATATTTTGGATAGTTGTTGCACTGTCTGGGAGCTCTCTCATGCCAGAGATGCCTGATAATGTTTGTTGTTTTTGGATCAGCTGCGTTGTTGATGGCTCATGGTCGATTCTGTTTTGGACTAGCTGCATGTGTTGTGGCCCTTTCTATTCCCTTTCCAGCCTCTATCCCTATCTCCTGGCCTCTGCTAGGTAATGAAAAGGGTCTTTGGTCCTATATAATCCCTTAAACATTTATCAATATTGTTTTCCTGTTTTTTCACAGAGAAAACATTGTATGCAGTGAAAGCCTGCCCATATTTGTTCTTTTCGAACTTGAAAAGTCCTTAAACCTAGCATATATATCTATCCGGTCCACCCTTTCGGTCGTTGTTGCCTATCGCAGATGGCCTGGTCCCTTTGTATTTCGTCGAAAGAATGAAAATACACAAAACATTAAAATATGGCTTTCCCTGGACCTGAAATATTATATAATATCATTTCCCAAACCCTTTCGGGTCCAGGATTTATCGCTATCAGCGCTGTCATGTGTTCCTTTGTATTTCGTTATATAACAAAATACATTGAAAATACATTGAAAATGGCCAACCTGCAGATTTGAAATTTTATACAATATTATATATATAACCATCAGGTCTGGTTATTGTGTCGCACCAATATATATGTAAATGCCCCACCCCATGGTCAGTACCAATGCGATATTGCGATGCGATCTGATCGCAATCACATATCGCTCCTGCTCCGGGTTATTTGTAAGCACTCCATGCTATCTTCGATAGCATTCACCGATCACAATCGTCGTTTCCCTTGGGCCTGCACTGATTTCTCCTGATTACATGTGCCGATGCAACCTACCGATTGGATCTGGACTGTTGATTGTCCAGATATGATGACTATTGTGCTTTCACTGTTTTAATCCTGCGCTTTTGGTTTTTCATGACTTTCAAGCCTTTTTGCCTCCCACTAGTGTATTTCTGCCCCTCCAAGGGCTCTCCTCTTGCGTTGTTTTTGTTGAAAAGTGTGCAACAAGAAATGCTAAATTTAGAAAGCGCTAAAAATAGAACTACTAAAAATAGCACTTCTATAAATAGAAGTTTGGCCAATGAACATTTTTGCCACCTTGGGTGAGAGGTGAAACTGCTAAAAATAACATCTTCTAAAAATAGCATTTCTAGGTCCCTTCCTATTTATAGCAGTCCTGGTCTATCTATAGGAAGTAAATTTCAATTTGATCTTACCAGCAGTTTGGAATATTAATTAATTAATTTTCCATGAGTTAAGTAGTTAAGGAAAAGAAAACTTGAAGTCTTTGTGAGAACATGAAATTATTTCTCTACTAATTGGGGAATGTGTCCTTGATTTGCTCCACTGATTGAGGAATTAAGGATGAGTTCTATATTGAGAGGATCAGTTGACTTAGTTTAACTTAGTCAAGTCTAGTTAGATTAATTCAACAAGTTTTTAAATTAATGAGATATAGTTTGTTGATGCTTGCATGCATGTGACAACTATTATTTTCAAATAATTATGTATTCACTCATGGATAACTGATGCATGTCAGTTTTGTCAGAGACCCAGTTGAGATCAGAGAAGGGACAGTGTACTATCAGTTGGATAAATATTTTTCCTATAAAGGAAGCTCATCAATGATGAGAATTTATCTCCTTCACGTTTGTGTAGTTAGATCAGAGGTTAGTGAGTGTGTGAAGAGGCCAATTCACACAGGTGGCAGCATTGGACCCCAAGGAAACTGCACAAGGAAATAGGAGGCTTGGAGGGTAGAGGAGAAGGTTTGTGAGAAGTCTTTGACTATCTATGAGCAGCAGAAGGATTGTATTGAGAGCTAGATAGCTTTCAAGCTAAGGCTTTGTGTAATCCAGACTATATTTCCACTTATATGATAATATAGAGATGGGGTTTTAGGCAGGTGCTTTTCCCTGGTAAATTCTTCTATGTTATGTGTGGTTGATTACTTCTCATTCTCAGTTATATGTATTCATGCTTGATGTTGCTCATGTTTTATTAAGCTTCCGCTAAGTTTATGGTAGATGTAGATCTAGTATTATGCTTTAGTACATTGCATATATCTGGTTGATCAACAGTGGGAATTTCTACATGGTATCAGAGCTAGCTGATTTGTAGAAAAAGTTCTACATGGTATCAAAGCTAGTTGATTTGTAGGAAAAATTCATCAAAATTTTACATGGTATCAGAGCACAGGTGATCAAGGAGAGAACAATATACTGAGAGGAGATTTCAAAGTTTTGAGTTTTGGGCTAAGAGTTTGTAGAGAAAATCTCAAAATTTATGTACAAAATTTTAAAAGTAAATGGAAAATTTATATTCCTTGCAGAAAAATACCCAAAATAATAAAAAAACAATCATCTGAATCGAGTTCGGATGAGGGAGATATCACTGATTTAAAATCAACTCTTTCTCTAGAAAATTTCATGACGGCAGGAAAGTGGAAATATATTGGTGTGCTAGCCAAGAACTTGTATGCACTTGAGGTACAATATGCATGCAAAGCCTTCAAGAGCAAGGCAAAGGTTAGATACTTGGTGTTTGAGAAGGAGAGTAAATTACCTCTCAACATGTAGCACTAGAAGAAGTCTCAGACGATTGTGGAGGAGCCGTGATTGGTGCAGCAGCTTCAGGAGGTTGTGGAGCAGCCACAACAGGGGAAGCTGAGTGGAGATTGAGTAGAGACATCTATTCATGTAGAGACCTCCAGTATGGGGAAACTTCGAGCCAGGTGGGCAGAGGGATCACATGCAGCCATACCTTCAGGTAGGAGGTGGGGCGATATAGAGTGATCATCCCAAGGAGGAGGGGCAGGATCCTTGAGGTACCCAACCTCTTAGATGAGACCTTGCTACGGGAGCCCCAATGTGGAGTAGCAGGAACTGACTGATTGGATAGAGATAGATGTGGATGGAGCGACAGAGAGAGATATAGTGCAGGGAATCCCAGGACAGCACAGAACATGCAGGCTATAACAATGCGAAAGGCAAAAGTGTGTTGCACAGTGCACGGTAGCACAAAGAAGGGTGCAACGATGCAAGATGCATGGAGATGTTGTAGTAACGTAGAGGTCAAAGAGGGAGCACTTGTCAGCAGCAAGTAGAGCTTTAAAATTAGAGTATGTTTCTAGCCCAACGGAAAGGTCAGTTGGGAGTTTTTTTTGTTCCAAGTGTTGCTGGAGCAACTGCACTTGGTAGATGTGTTGCGTGTAGAACATTCCAGAGTTACAGGATCGGATTCGAGAGGAAGAATTTCTTATTGAGAGGGAGTGTTGAAAAGTGTGCAACAATAAATGCTAAATTTAGAAAGTGCTAAAAATAGAAATGCTAAAAATAGCACTTCTAAAAATAGCAATTTGTCCAATGAGCATTTTGGCCACCTTGGGTGAGAGGTGAAACTGCTAAAAATAACATCTTTTAAAAATAGAATTTCTAGGTCCCTTCCTATTTATAACAGTCTCTGGTCTATCTATAGGAAGTAAATTCAAATTTTGTCTTACTAGCAGTTTGGAATATTAATTAATTAATTCTCCATGAGTTAATTAGTTAAAGGAAAAGCAAACTTGAAGTCTTTGTGAGAAAATGCAATTATTTCTCCACTAATTGGGAAATGTGTCTTTGATTTGCTCCACTGATTAAGGAATTAATGATGAGTTCTATATTGAAAGGATCAGTTGACTTAGTTTAACTTAGTCAAGTCTAGTTAGATTAATTTAACAAGTTGTTAAATTAATGAGATATAGTTTGTTGATGCTTGCATGGATGTGACAACTATTCTTTTCAGATAACTATGTATTCGCTCATGGATAACTGATGCATGTTAGTTCTGTCAGAGACCCAGTTGAGATCAGAGAAGGGACAGTGTACTATCAGTTGGATGAATATTTTTCCTATAAAGGAAGCTCATCCATGATGAGGATTTATATCCTTCAGGTTTGTGCAGTTAGATTAGAGGTTAGTGAGTGTGTGAAGAGGCCAATTAACACAGGTGGCAACACTGGACCTTAAGGAAAATGCACAAGGAAATAGGAGGCTTAGAGGCAGGGAAAATTTTAAGGATGGAAAATTTTCTTGAACTTTAAAACATTGGCGAATCTCACTAATCCCTAATATGAAAACTATAAAATGTTTATTGATATATTTGTAAAATTATTCAAATTTTTAACCATTTTATATATAGTCTTTATATAACGTTGGTGATTTTTAAGGTAAAATAATTTTATATTCTAAAATTTGGGCGAATCATCTTTTATAAAAATGGAAATTGGCGAATCTTTTTGTGGAAAAATAATGGAAAATTAGCCCACTAGGTCAATATTAGCCCCTAAAATTTTCCATGCTTAGAGGGCAGAGGAGAAGGTTTGTGAGAAGCCTTTGACTGTCTATGAGCAACAGAGGGATTGTACTGAGAGCTGGATAGCTTCCAAGCTAAGGATTTGTGTAATCCAGACTATATTTCCACTTGTATGATAATACAGAGATGGGGTTTTAGGCAGGTGCTTTCCCCAGGTAAATTCTTCTATGTTATGTGTGGTTGATTACTTCTCATTCTCAGTTATATATGTTCATGATTGATGTTGCTCATGTTTGATTAAGCTTCTGCTAAGTTTATGGTAGATGTAGATCTAGTATTATGCTTTAGTACATTGCATATATCTGGTTGATCTACAGTGGGAATTTCTACATGGTATCGGAGCTAGTTGATTTGTAGAAAAAGTTCTACTTGGTATCAAAGCTAGCTGATTTGTAGGAAAAATTCTACAGTTTTTTACCTTGGGGTGGTTTTGAGCAGATGCTGAAGATTTCAAGAGCATTTAAATCATCCCTTAGGATGATTTTAAGCAAATTTGGAAATTTTTAAGAGCATATATGGATTCAATTTTGGGCCTTTTGCTAGCGAGGCTAACAAGTACAAACGTATGGCATGCAGCCCACACAAATGCACACCACTCCTAGGATAGAAAGCAGGAACAAAATGCAGCAGTAGGAAAGAGGAAGTGCACCAAATATTATCCGCGGGGAAGCATTTGATAGGGTGTGCGAAGTGTTGAACAAGGACCACCATGTGAAACACACTAACAATGACCTGTGCATACCAGCGGTTCGATGGGCCTATAGGACCATGTGCAAAACCCTGACTGCGAGAGCAATTCCAAGGCTGCAGAATGAAGCAGGGACTGTAATCTCTTAGGAGCATGCAAAGATGAATCCGCACGTAACAACACTTGTAGATTTGATACTGCACGAAGCACGAGACGAAGAAATCACACAACTACACGAAGTAGAACATATAAGACTTCGAGAAGCAATTCGACATGGAAACTTTTGACTTTGGAAACTTGAAAAGGACCGGGTACAACTAAGGAAGGAAGGCACTTTAATGGATGTAGAGCTCAAGAGGCTAGAAAACAAAATAAAGGGAGCATTTTTCATCGATAAACATGGGATGGCAAGGCAAGGTGTGGCTGATCATACTAATGAATTAGAGGACTATCGCCAAGAATTTGTTAGTTTGTTGCCATGGCTGGGACTGCATACCATCAAACGCAATAACCAGGGTAGTGCATTGCAAACAGTAGAGTGCGCGGTGTCGATCACCACAATGGTAGATGAGGATTCTCCACAAACCACAAAAAATAACACGATGGAGCCCCGTAAAGGTGGTGCAACCACCTAACTAGCCATAGGAAGGATAGTCTTAGCACTCTAGAAAGTTGAAAGGGAGCATGGGACTATAAATTATTTTGGTTGGGAGTTGCACGCTTTAGCAGATGCATGCAGAATCAGAACGTCACAGGGTCCATGACCGCGCATGTACGATTCTGTTTTCGCGTGGGTTGGCTAGGAAATGACAGTTGGTGTCACTGTTCATGATGAGATGTCTAATTTGAGGCCAAATGGAGTGGACAACAGGCATTTAAGATGCAAGTTATGGGCAATATTTGGGAAAATCTACCGCTAAGGAAGCATTGATGGCCCGAAATTGGGGGGAACGGTCAAATTTGAATTCAAAAGGCACTATAAAACTCACAGGGTTGGCCAGCGAACAAGACTTAGTCATTTGAGAATTGAACCCTTGAGCAGAGCACAGAGAGTTGAGAGTCGAGCGATAATTAAGCCCCTAAGTATGCAAGAGACAAAATATTGTGTAGAAATTATGACAACCTAGTAGAGTCTCTAGATAGATGATTACAACCAAAAAAGTGCCCAGACTTTGTCTATCATTAAAGCTGAATCTATGTCGTTTCCCAGGGAAGCTGAGCTTTAGTTTCCTCTCCCCGACAACGGCGCCAATTTTGTTATCACTCTAGGAAAATCTCCTAGGTTGTAGCTCGGAGATGCTTGGTAACATATAATCTTCAATATTGTTCTTATAACTATTGGAATGGATGATGGTTTGGATCAAGTAAAATAACCATTTCAGCTCTATTCTCACTCAAGACATGCATGAACACCCTCAACAACACAAGGCTTTAGACCACTAATGCTCAATAGTTTGTAGATTTAATGGATAGATGGAGAATATAGATAGTACCAGCAGATTGTATACATGAACATATATGAATGGCTAGCTACAAGCAGCAAATGAGCTTACTGACTATACTGGCAGATGCATATATAATAACACATATAAATGGCTAGCTACAGGTAGTAAAGAAGCTTGCAAGTATAATTTATCAACACAGAGATAAGATGGCAGTTATCTAGAATTAGAGATAGAAGGAACATGAATAAACTATCCAAGTGAAATATTAGAATAGAAGAGAAATGGATATTGAACATAGAACAACAAAAGAATCTTGTATTACTAAAGAATGCAGATGAGAAGCTAGAGGAGAAGAGTCTCCACAGTCTCCAAAGGTTGAACCAGTATTACATCTTACTTTCAGCTATTTATAGCCTGTTTACAATGCTCCTGAGCTCTAAGAGGCTCAGGTCTTGATCTATCTTATCTATCTTGTTAACTAATTGATTCCCTCAATAGGCAAGTGTAGCTCAGAGGTTTTCTCCTTCTGATAGAAGAGTAACTGCTTTTAGATATTTTGGATAGTTGTTGCACTGTCTGGGAGCTCTCTCATGCCAGAGATGCCTAATAATGTTTGTTGGTTTTGGATCAGCTGCGTTGTTGATGGCTCATGGTCGATTTCATTTTGGACTAGCTGCATGTGTTGTGGCCCTTTCTATTCCCTTTCCAGCCTCTATCCCTATCTCCTGGCCTCTGCTAGGTAATGAAAAGGGTCTTTGGTCCTATATAATCCCTTAAACATTTATCAATATTGTTTTCCTTTTTTTTCACAGAGAAAACATTGTATGCAGTGAAAGCCCACCCATCTTTGTTCTTTTCGAACTTGAAAAGTCCTTAAACCTAGCATATATATCTATCCAGTCCACCCTTTGGGTCGTTGTTGCCTATCGCAGATGGCCTGGTCCCTTTGTATTTCGTTGAAAGAATGAAAATACACAAAACATTAAAATATGGCTTTCCCTGGACCTGAAATATTATATAATATCATTTCCCAAACCCTTTCGGGTCCAGGATTTATCGCTATCAGCATTGTCATGTGTTCCTTTGAATTTCGTTATATAACAAAATACATTGAAAATACATTGAAAATGGCCAACCTGCGGATTTGAAATTTTATACAATATTATATATATAACCATCAGGTCTGGTTATTGTGTCGCACCAATATATATGTAAATGCCCCACCCCATGGTTAGTAGCAATGCGATATTGCGATGCGATCTGATCGCAATCACATATCGCTCCTGCTCCGGGTTATTTGTAAGCACTCCATGCTATCTTCGATAGCGATCACCGATCACAATCGCCGTTTCCCTTGGGCCCTCACTGATTTCTCCCGATTACATGTGCCGATGCGACCTACCGATTGGATCTGGACTGTTGATCGTCTAGATATGATGACTATTGTGCTTTCACTGTTTTAAGCCTGCGCTTTTGGTTTTTCATGACTTTCAAGCCTTTTTGCCTCCCACTAGTGTATTTCTGCCCCTCCAAGGGCTCTCCTCTTGCGTTGTTTTTGTTGAAAAGTGTGCAACAAGAAATGCTAAATTTAGAAAGCGCTAAAAATAGAACTACTAAAAATAGAACTTCTATAAATAGCAGTTTGGCCAATGAACATTTTTGCCACCTTGGGTGAGAGGTGAAACTGCTAAAAATAACATCTTCTAAAAATAGCATTTCTAGGTCCCTTCCTATTTATAGCAGTCCCTGGTCTATCTATAGGAAGTAAATTTGAATTTGATCTTACCAGCAGTTTGGAATATTAATTAATTAATTTTCCATGAGTTAAGTAGTTAAGGAAAAGAAAACTTGAAGTCTTTGTGAGAACATGAAATTATTTCTCTACTAATTGGGGAATGTGTCCTTGATTTGCTCCATTGATTGAGGAATTAAGGATGAGTTCTATATTGTGAGGATCAGTTGACATAGTTTAACTTAGTCAAGTCTAGTTAGATTAATTCAACAAGTTGTTAAATTAATGAGATATAGTTTGTTGATGCTTGCATGCATGTGACAACTATTATTTTCAAATAATTATGTATTCACTCATGGATAACTAATGCATGTCAGTTTTGTCAGAGACCCAGTTGAGATCAGAGAAGGGACAGTGTACTATCAGTTGGATAAATATTTTTCCTATAAAGGAAGCTCATCCATGATGAGAATTTATCTCCTTCACATTTGTGTAGTTAGATCAGAGGTTAGTGAGTGTGTGAAGAGGCCAATTCACACAGGTGGCAGCATTGGACCCCAAGGAAACTGCACAAGGAAATAGGAGGCTTGGAGGGTAGAGGAGAAGGTTTGTGAGAAGTCTTTGACTATCTATGAGCAGCAGAAGGATTGTATTGAGAGCTAGATAGCTTTCAAGCTAAGGCTTTGTGTAATCCAGACTATATTTCCACTTATATGATAATATAGAGTTGGGGTTTTAGGCAGGTGCTTTTCCTTGGTAAATTCTTCTATGTTATGTGTGGTTGATTACTTCTCATTCTCAGTTATATGTATTCATGCTTGATGTTGCTCATGTTTTATTAAGCTTCCGCTAAGTTTATGGTAGATGTAGATCTAGTATTATGCTTTAGTACATTGCATATATCTGGTTGATCTACAGTGGGAATTTCTACATGGTATCAGAGCTAGCTGATTTGTAGAAAAAGTTCTACATGGTATCAAAGCTAGTTGATTTGTAGGAAAAATTCATCAAAATTTTACATGGTATCAGAGCACAGGTGATCAAGGAGAGAACAATATACTGAGAGGAGATTTCAAAGTTTTGAGTTTTGGGCTAAGATTTTGTAGAGAAAATCTCAAAATTTATGTACAAAATTTTAAAAGTAAATGGAAAATTTATATTCCTTGCAGAAAAATACCCAAAATAAAAAAAAAAAAACAATCATCTGAATCGAGTTCGGATGAGGGAGATATCGCTGATTTAAAATCAACTCTTTCTCTAGAAAATTTCATGACGGCAGGAAAGTGGAAATATATTGGTGTGCTAGCCAAGAACTTGTATGCACTTGAGGTACAATATGCATGCAAAGCCTTCAAGAGCAAGGCAAAGGTTAGATACTTGGTGTTTGAGAAGGAGAGTAAATTACCTCTCAACATGTAGCACCAGAAGAAGTCTCAGACGATTGTGGAGGAGCCGCGATTGGTGCAGCAGCTTCAGGAGGGTGTGGAGCAGCCACAACAGGGGAAGCTG
>APFE031095199.1:22531-33621 GCA_000404065.3 Pinus taeda | reverse complement strand
GAGCTCCAGTCCAACTTGGTTCTTCTCTTTGGCTTTAGTGAGTGTTCCAATTGATGGGGTGTCATATTTTCTACCCACAACATCCAAACTCCTAAAAAACCGTGCATACGAAGCCTCAAAATTGGTGAAGAGCAACGAGAGTTCCACATTGTTCCATATCAGACTCTAAATGTGTGCTTTATCCAACTCTACCTATGGCTTCATCATGTTTGCAAGTGAAGCGGGGCTCCCTTGTACCTCATTGTCCACGTCTGTACATAATCAACAGTGGCATGTATGTCTATGAGCATGCACGTTATCTTGATGTCACAATGCTAATGACCATGTAGATGGACAATTTCCTTGTGCGTGATGATGGACCTGTCATATAGTCTCCACATGACTGTCTCGAGAGTCGATACTTTAGCAAGTATCAATTTCTTCATCTCTTCTCTAGTGGATCCTGTTGATTGTTCCTCTCTCTTCCTGGTTACTTCCAATTCATTAGCCATGCGCTCATTTTATATTATCAAGAACTTCACACTTGAGCTCGTGGATTTGGCATAAACCTTCATAGCATTAGCCGAGGCAACCAGATGTCTTTGCATTGGGCTTCTCAAACCAAGACCCTAGGGTGATTCTACCCAAAACACACATGACTAGTGACAAAGAGTTATTCAATGAACTGGTGGAGAAATATATCAAGATGCATATCGAGATGGGTGATGATGGTAAGTATAGTGTTTCTGGTGTGGGAACTATTACTTTTCAGAGGGAGCATGCAGCTCCACTCACCTTGAAGAATTTTATGCATGTACCCGAGTGACGAAGAACTTGGTATTCGTTGCCATGCTTGAGGATAGAGGCTATGACGTGATCCTTTCAAAGTGAAAGGAGTTCCTTTGACACATAGCCAAGGGTCAAGTAAAGAATATGGGTATTCGAGTTCATAATCTCCATAATATAGAGGTAGAGGATTGTGTTTCTTTGAGTTCAAAAGTGGAAAAGATGTTGACCTGAGACATCGGAAAGTTGTGGCACAGGAGATTGGGCCACTTGCATCATGGGGCTTTCAAGATACTGCAGCAAATCTCTACCGGTCTTCCCAAAGGTATGCTTAACCAAGTTGATACATGCAAGGGTTGGTAAAATACACCAAGTATTCCTTTGGATATAGAGACAGACAAGAAGAGTCTATTATGGAGAGATTTCATTCAAATATATGTGGACCATTCTCGACAGCATCCACGGCCAAACAATGTATTATGTTATATTTGTTGATGACTATTCTCATAAATGCTAGGTAATTTTTATGCAGAAAAAGGATCAAAATTTCACAAAGTTTTGTGAGTTGAAAGCATTGGTATAGAAAGAGTCTGGAAAGAAGGTTAAAGCTCTATGGGGTGATTTTAAAAAAATTTGTGCAGTGGAAGGGATTAAACGAGAGTTGACGGCACCCCATAACCCTCAACAGAATGGGGTTGCCGAGAGTAAGAACAAGAGCATAGTAGGGGTAGCAAGCACGATGTTGCATGATCAGGGCCTACCACTACACTTGTGGGCCAAGGTATGCAACACAATAGTTTATGTTCAGAACCGTAGCCCATATCAAATACTTGAGATGAGGACACCAAAGGAGGCTTATTATGGTAAGAGGTCAAATGTTGGTCACTTCAGGATTTTTGGGTCATCGGTTTATTGCCATGTGACCAAAGATGCATGGAAGAATCTTGATCCAAAAGCAGAGTTGGGGATCTTTATGGGGTACAATGATACACCCCATAACTATCGGGTGTACATGCTGACCTGTCGGATGATATTGGTTCACAGGGATATCAGGTTCGATGAGGAGAAGACCATGCAATTATCCTTTGAAAGGGAGCTTGAGGTACATATGGATGAGGAGATTTTAGCTCCTAAGGTTAAGGGGCCTTAGATTGATGTGGAGCAGCCACATGCAGAGGTTCAGAGAGTGGAGACATCCACTCAGGAAAAGTCTTCCAGAGAGAGAAGAAATCACACTAGAGAGGCTGACATATTGTTGGATGATGCATGAGAGAATGTGGGATCAACCTCTTCTCAGTGCAGAGAGAGGAGTTCGCCAAAGAGGTACACTAGATACATGGCACTTATGGGTGCATGTGTTGTGATAGAGCCATCTTCCTTTCAGGAAGCAATGCAACAACTGGTTTGGGTTGATGCGATGGTGGAGGATTATGACTCCATAGTTCAAAATAGTGTTTGGAATGCGGTCCCGAGATCGGAGGACAAGTCAATTGTGAGCTCTGGTTGACTTTACAAGGTAAAGCAAGTTGTATATGGTAATGTGGAAAAGCATAAGGAAAGATATGTGCCCCATGGATTTTCACAGGTAGAGGGGATTAACTATGATGAGACCTTTTCTCCTATTACAAGGTACTCATCAAACTATTTTGGCACTATTAGCACAGATGGGTTGGAAGATCCATCAGATGGATGTGAAGACTTCCTTCCTCAATGGCATGATTGAGGAAGAGGTGTACATAGAGCAGTCCAAAGGTTTTGAAACCTTGGACCATGAGTCGCATGTGTGCTGACTCAAGAGAGCGTTGTATGGGCTGAAGCAAGAACCCCACGCTTGGTACACCAAGATAGATAGCTACTTCATTAGGTTGGGCTTCACGAAGAGTGAATCAGATGTGAACTTGTATCACATAGTGGTGGAAGTCAAGATGTTGATCATTGTACTTTATGTAGATGATCTTATACTGACAAGTTATGAGAATCTCATAAAATCTTTGAAAGAGGAACTTGCAAGAGAGTTTGAGATGAAGGACATGGGGCTCATGCATTACTTTCTTGGCATGGAGGTATGGCAGGCAGATGGGGAGTTGTTTGTATCTTAGGGCAAGTATGCCAATGAGATACTCAAGAGATTCTACACGGAGAGCAATAAACCCATGGAGAGTCCTCTAGCTGGTAACCGGAGGAAGGAGAATGCTACTTCAGGGGAAGTAGTGGAAGTTATTGTTTACAAGAAGCTTGTGGGTTCACTCAAGTACTTGGTGAATGCACGACCAGATATGTGTTATGTAGTTAACCAACTTACTTAAGTGATGGTTAGGCATACAAAGTTGTATTGGAAGGAGGAAAAGCATGTATTGAGATACCTTAGAGGCATTACTCAGTTTGGTTATGTTACAAACAGACAGAGGGAGTGAAGCTTCAAGGATTCACTGATGCAGATTGGGGAGGGAGTCCATCTAATAGGAAGAGCACATCAGGAGGGATCTTAGCATTGGGTTAGCAACATTTGCTTGGTATAATAGGAAAGAGATATCGGTTGCACTTAGTTTGGCAGAGGAAAAGTACATGGTTGCAAGTCAGGCAACATGTGAAGCTATCTAGATGAGGAAGATCCTAGTTGGTTTGTTTGGTCAGTAGATGGAGCTGACAATGACTTATTGAGATAATCTAAGTTGTATAAAACACTCTAAAAATCCAGTCTTTCATGATCAGTCCAAGCATATTGATAACCGATATCATCATCTCAGAGATTGTGTATGTAGGCAGATCATGATGTTAGATTACATTCCCACGGAGGAGCAAGATGCTGACAACTTGACAAAGGCATTGCCAAGATTTAAATTTGAGTTTCATAGAGACAAGATCAGGGTAGTTGATAATCCCTTTCTTGTTGAGAGGGAGTGTTTATAAATGGAAACAAGAAATTCCAATTTAATTCATCCTTGAATTAAACTATGAATTAAATCTTAATTCTATTCTCATAGCAACTTAAAATAGTTAAATTAAGTTTATTAAACTTACTTAACTTAGGAAATTCGAGTTGGAAGTGTTTTGGAAGTCATGTATATGTTCTCACTACTTTGAAGGAGTCCAGTATGAGTTAATTGTGAGTTGTAAAATAGAAGACTCAGTTTCATGAGTTAGTTCAGTTAAATTAGTTCTCAAATTGATTAAGAGAACTAATAGTGAGTTAACAATTAGTGGTGACACTAATGAACTACACCAATGCTACTCTAGTTAACTGAATATTTACTCATCAGAAACTCATGCATGTCAATTCTGAGAAAGACCTAGTTGAGACTAGAGTGCAGGAAGAGTGTACTATTTGATTTAGATTTTCCTGAGTTGCATTGATAGTGCATGCATTTAGGAATTGATCCTTGAGGGATTGCGTTATTTTTAGAGGATATATTTCCCTTTAAATACAAGTTATCCTTCAAAGTAATTACACATTGGAATAGAGACTTGGAGATATTGTGAAGAGGCTAAGCTTTGGCCTTGAGCTTGCTTATGAGTTGGAGATTGAATTTGTTGAGTGCTAGGATTGTTCTTGAGAGAACAAGCATTGCAATTTTATCTTGATTTTTTGGATTAATACAAAACAGATCGTGGGGTTTTGAGCTGTGGCTTTACCTAGATATTTATTTTTCTATGTGCCTTTGATTCTCTTCCTCTATTTATTATTGTTTTCTCGATATTTATGGGCTTCTGCCGTAAAGATTAGAACTAGATTCTTGTCTCTTGCTTTAGCGAATTGCATTAGCTTGTGAATCTACAACATTTTCTACAGAAAAGTGGTAGGGGAATTGCATAATCCAAAAGGAAGGACCCTATAAGAAAAGGTACCCCTAGGATAGGTGAAGGTGGTTTTATCCTGGTCCTCTTGGTTGATTTGGATCTGATTGTAACCACTGAATCCATATAGGAAAGAGAAGAACTTATTTCCTGCCAAACCATCTAATACTTGGTCAATGAAAGGTAGAGTGAAATGGTCCTTTTTGGTGGCTTTTTTTAGCTCTCTGTATTCCACACAGATCCTCCACTTCCCGTTTTTGTTTGGAACTAGAACCAGAGGAGATACCCACTCACTATCTGAGATGGGCCAAATGAACGTTCCATCCAAAAACTTTTGCAGTTCTTCTTTGACTATATCCTTGATGGTTGGGTTCATTCTCCTCTGAGGTTGGTGCACTAGCTTGCAGCCTTCCTCGATGTAAGTGTGGTGAGTACACATCGAAGGGTTCACTCCCTTCATTTCCTTGTAACTCCAAGCAAAGGCATCCATATGCTCTTTTAGCATGTCACGTAACTCCTCTTCCTAGTGTGCAGAGAGAGGGGTTGGTTTTCAATGTTCTTTCTGGACCAAATTATATCATCTTGACATGAGTAGGACTTGAGTCAGCTAAGCAAAAATTAGTCCAAGGGTTATCTTCATATTTCTTCACTAACTCCTCAAGAGACATAGTGTTGGAGTGCTGATTCTGGAGGATTTTCTCAATCAAGTCGTCTTCATCAAGTTTCCCCCCTCCTATACTAGGATCTAGGGTATAGATTGGGGAAGAGTAGACTTAATCTTCCTCCTCCTCTCCCAACCATAAAGGTAAGCCATGCTCCAAAGATGGTTGGGCAAGAGCGTACAATACCAATTGTTTGGACAAATGCCCATTTTTAATGGTCATATTCCCAGCCCTGCAACTTATGTAAGCATCAACAGTGGCTAACCATCACCTTCCAAGGATGAGAGGATAACCATTGAACTTGGTCTTAGGTTGGAGAACTAAGAAGTCAGCAGGGTATTCCTAGGAATCAATGGAGACCATCACATCCTCGACTACTCCCTCTGGAGCTATTGTGGACCTGTCTGCAAGCTGCAAGACTTTTGTGGTATTTCTTAATGATCCTTGGAGATTCAATTTAAGCATAGTCTCCTTAGTCATCACATTGGTGGAAACCCCATGATCGATCAAGGTATGGGGGAAATTGATGCCATCGAAATGTACATCTACCACAAGACTTACAAAATCTAGATACTTTGGGCAAATCACTTGCCCCAACTTTAAGTTAGACAGTTGTCCAATGATATTAATGGTAGGGATGTCTTTCTTTCATCTCCCGAGATGTTTGAAACATTTCTCCTCGATTAACTTGTTATATATGGGGACATCCTTGATAGCTTGGGGGAGTGGGATTTTAACACACGGGTTTTTCAATTCACCCAGAAGTTCAGTCTCTTTTGGGGTGTGCTGGACAGGATGGATTAATCTCTTAGGAAGAGGAGGTGGATTTTCTTGAGGGACACTCTCCTCCTTTTCCTCTTCAAGCTCCTCATGTGGAGATGGAGGTTGATTATCCAGAAGCAGTCTTCCAGACCTAGGTTGATTTCTTGAATTTCCACAGCATATGCACAGTAAGATGCTTCCCCATTATAGACCTATTGTGTCTATCTGTTGTTCGGGTTCGGATTTGGTTGAGTAGGCATCTGAGGTTTCTTAAGTGGAGCAGGGTGAAGGAGTCGTGGTTGAGATGGAGGTGGAGGAATTAAGGTTGGAGATTGGTTGTATGGCGGCCTCCACCCCTCGGACGATGCATTCCACTGAGGTTATGGAGGAGTATATGGCTAAAATGGTTGGTTCGAAATTTGAGAATGGTATTGAGGTGAAAAATACCAGGGATAAGGTGTGGACGATGAGTAGGAAGGGCACCAAGAGGGAATGGTTGCATTCTGGTTAGGGTTGTAAGATGAATAGGATGCCCCTTGCATGCCTTGTTGCTATGGTCGAGGTCCTTGATGTTAGGATATTCTGACACATAGGAAATAATTAAGTATAACTTGGTCTAGTGTAGAGTTAGGTAAAGTGTGTTTCTTTACTATGTACATTTGTAACTTACAATCCGATGGCCACGATATGTAGTGATCTCACGGTTCATTCTCTCCTCGTATTACCGACACTTGATCTGTGGCTTAACACTCGATTGGTCCATGATCTCTATTTAAAGAGCATGGAGGGTCATTTCTAGGGTAACCATTCATGAGAGAAGCTTATGTAAATTTTCATTCTTTTATTAATAAATTGCCTGAAGTGGCCGCGTTGGCTCAGGTCGTGGACTGTTTCCCTCTTTGAGGGTTTTAACCATGCCAAAAATACTGGTGTATTGATCTGTGATCTATTTGTGAATGATGTCCTTTGGTGTTCTATCTGAGGAACTTACCCTGTAACTTCCTACATGGTATCAAAGCCAAGTTGAGGGCCGCATCCGTTAGTGATCCAAATCTGAAGCCGGTAGAACTGCATCTGACTGTCGTTTCCTAGATCTACTGTTTCTGACTGCTTTCAAGCCGAGAGGATTGCTCTATTGTGTTAGGAACATTTGTTCCAGTGAGTAACCCCTTTTGTTTCATGCGAAAAGGTTTCCAGTAGCCCCAGGTACGTCATTTTTAAGATCTGGAGGTATACAATGTTTATTTGCAGTTTTTAGTTATTTTCTCTATGTTTATTTCGGTTTATTTAGCTCTTTGTATTTTTATCACCAAATATATACCTTTCATTTATGCGTATGCTCTTTGCCCTGCGATTCTGTGCGATCTGGGAAAATCAGAAACAGAAGGGAAGGATTTTTCTCATGTGTATGCTCTTTTCCGTCGTGCCTTAGTGTGATCTTGAAAAATCAAAAACATTGAGGAAAATATTTAGTTTCTGGCTAAAGCTAACTTCAAGCCATAAGGTTTGTTTTTCTTTTGTATGTTCATGTTGGGTTTTGTGTTTTAGGTTTTGCAGGCAAAAATAGCTTTCTCAAGTAAGCACGCACCCCAAAGCTTCGGTGACTAAAAAAAAAAAGCCCTTCCTCTTTTCCAAAAATTTCTAACCTTTTAATCTAGCTCACTTGATCCAAAGCTACTTTATGAGAATAGACATTTTGAGTTCAAGTATTTCTTTTTGTTGAACTAATTAGATTAAGTTTGGAAAGGGGGTGGATTTTTTTTTTAAATATAACATTATCATTCATTTCCTTACATTCCCGCACTTCGTCGGCATCTTCAACAACTTTTCTTCAAAAAGCCATAAATTCTTCATCCATAAGCCATTTTCAGAGCCGTTTTTTTTTAATCAACCTATTTTTTCGAGATCTTTCCATTGGAACACTTATTTTCAGCATCTATAGCTTCAATTTCTATTAAAATGGAATGTCCATTCCAAGTTATTATTGACATCACCAACTACTTCCAATGGTGGTCCTACATTGTGGATTTACTTAGAAGTAAATGTCTTTATAGAATAGCCTCAGCCCAAGAAACCAAACTGAAAGATAAAGATAAGGCAGCCAAATGGGAAAATAGGCAAGATCAAGCACATGGGTTGATAGGGGTGTCTATTTCTCCAGACCTTAGATTCCATATCGCAGAACTTGATACTCCTAATGAAGCAATGAAACAAATTACTAAAGTTTTTGGAATTAAAAATGAACATAGAGCCCATCAACTCGAAAATGTGTTTCTTACATTGGACCGCAATAATTTTTCTTCCATTGAATATTTTTTGTCCAAGATCAAGAACCTTAGGCTTCTCTTGGAAGGTGTTAAGGTCAAGAAAGAAGACGGTAACCTTATCTATTCCATTCTTACTAATTTGGGACCAGCCTACTCTATGTTTGTTTCCACCTTACATTCTACAAGAGAAGCCTCCATTTCTCAAGGACAAGACTACAAGTCCCCTTCCTTTGATTCCTTTTGTGATTATTTAATAAGAGAAAAAGAAAAACTCTTACACCTTGGTCTTCTTAATCTTGGAAAATCTTCTAAGAAAGCCTTAACCTCTTAGTAGCAACCAAATTCAAAGAATCCTAAGAAGGCGTATCCTAAAAAGAATGGTCCTAAACCAAACAAGGGTTCTAAACAATTTCAGCCTCAAAATGATAAGACAAATAAAAACAAAGGGAAGAACACTAATAGACATTTCCCCTTTTTTAATCAAGATGGACACTTAGAATCCAAATGCTTTAAGAAGATGGAAGCCTTGGAAGTAGCAATGAAGAAGCATAACATCCATTTGGAGCACTCTTCAACTTCAACTTCATCTTCAGGAATAACACTTTCTACATGTGTTTGTCAAACATCTCGGTCTAGATAGGCACTAAATGTATCTTCTTCTTCTAATTCTCATGAGTGGCTCATTGATTCTGGAGCTTCTTATCACATGGCCAAAAACAAAGCCATGTTTTCTTCTTTAAATGATTGTAACACCAAAAATATATATGTTGGTGATGATAGATCTCTCAGTGTTGTAGCGATTGGAACTGTTCATATAGACAATGGTCAATTTAATGATGTATTATTTGTTCCAACCTTATCCTGCAACCTTCTATTTGTATATCAGATAACTCATTCAGGTGAAGGTAAAATCTTCAAATTTTCACCTCACGATGTTGTAATTAAGGACCTAAGAGATCCTAGACAGATTTTAGCTACTGGCATTGGTGATGATTATACAAGGTTGTATAAGTTTAACAACTTTGGGTCATCCAATCTTCCCTCGGTATTTATTGCTCATAATAATGAGGTGAGAAAACTTTGGCATGAGCGATTTCATCACTTAAACTATCACTCCCTTCAAAATCTATGTACAGAAAATATGGTGACAGGACTTCCAATGGTATCTTGCAGAGATGGTGTTTGTTCTCGATGTTTTCTCGAAAAACATCATCAGGATAGCTTTGAAAAATGTGCCTCTTGGCATGCCTCGACCCCTTTACAGCTTGTGCATAATGATTTATGTGGTCCACTTCCAGTTGTTTCATTCTCTGGCTACAAGTATTTCTTAACTTTCATTGATGATTTCTCTAGACGCATTGGGTATACTTCTTAAAACTCAAGAGTGAAATATTTAACATGTTCTTGTTCTTTAAGGCCTTTGTTGAAAAATAATTTGGACATCAAATTCTTAAGCTAAGATCTGATAATGGCAGAGAATATGTTAACAACAAATTCATCAACTTTTGCACTAACAATGGAATTCAAATGCAACATATTGTTCCATATACTCCACAACAAAATGGTGTAGCTAAAAGGAAGAATCGCACCTTAAAGGACATGGCTAATTGTATGCTTCAATCTAAAGGACTTAGTCTTAATTTTTGTGCAGAAGCAATTAACTGTGCAAACTACATAATAAATCACACTCCTACTAAGCTTTTAAAGAATATCACTCCAAAAGAAGCATGGAGCTCAATTAAACCAGATGTAAGTCACTTTCGTGTTTGTTGAAGTGAAGCATGGTCCCATATTCTAGATCAGAAACCTAAAGCATTAGAACCTAAGAGTGAAAAATGTATTTTGTTGGATATTCTAAAGATGTCAAAGGATATAGACTTATTCCACTTAAGTCCAAAAATGTTATCATTAGAAGAGATGTAAAGTTTGCTAAAAATATATCGTCCTACGAGCCTAGTTCGGCAGATGTGCCACCTCTCTCTATCTCTTCTACTTTTGAAAATATTTCTTCTTCATATGATGAAAGCGAGGATGACAGTCCTCCCCCACCTTCTCAGGATCCTCCTTCAACTCCTCAACTTCCAAAATGGGTCCGTGCTACTTGGAATGTAGCAGGTGATCTTGCCGGTGATCCTACAGATCAGTGACATACACGTTCTCAGTTCGATAGAGCCTCTTCTTTACTCGCTCAAGCTTCAACGAATTATGATCCCAACACCTTTGCAAAAGCTTCAGGCCATCCAAATTGGGATGCAGCTATGAATGAAGAATATCGTTCATTATTGGCAAACGATACATGGGATGTTCTTCCTCTACCAAAGGGACGAAAACTTGTTAGATGCAAATGGGTTTACAAAACCAAGTATGGACCAGATGGGAAAGTTGATAAACATAAAGCTCATCTTGTTGCTAAGGGTTTTTCACAAGTTGAAGGCATTGACTATACTGTAACCTTCTCCCCTGTTGCCAAAATGAACTCTATCCGCCTTGTTCTTTCCCTTGCTGCCTCTTTCAAATGGGAAATCCATCAGATGGATGTTAAATCCACCTTCTTGCATGGGTACTTGCATGAAGAAATCTATATGGAACAAACTATTGGCTTTATACAAATAGACTCCAACCTTGTATGTCAGCTTAAGAAATCCCTTTATGGTCTCAAGCAAGCTCTTCGGGCTTGGTATGCCAAAATGGATAGCTTTCTTTTAGAATCTAGCTTTTTTTGGTGTCATTTTGACAATACTGTCTACACCAAGAAAGTGGGAAAGTCTCTTATCATTCTTGTTCTTTATGTTGATGATCTTATCCTCACTGGTAGTGATCCCAACCTTATCAACCATGT
>APFE031095199.1:4030-15930 GCA_000404065.3 Pinus taeda | reverse complement strand
ATTATTTAATATAAAGATGTTAGACATTGTAATTTTTCCTCCTTATTTGGTCCCATAAGCTAAAGATGGAATAAAATGTGTACAAATACATTTCAATAAATTTTTAACTTTTGTAACAAATGGTGGTGTCGGGGCTAAAGTTTTATCCAAAATTATCTAAGCACCTATCTCTATTTTCCTTCGAAGGTTATCTAGTCCATTAATTACTTGCTTTACTTCCCTTCATCATATTCAAATCTCTTTCATTATTACATTTATGAATTTTTTCAAGCATTCAATAATTGCTATCAATTACTTTTTGCATAAAAGGCGAGTATTAAGCAGTAATATTACATATTACACTTGTTTTTAATATTAATTCAGTGAGCATTGTACACATTCGCATATCCATATAAATGATAAAATAACTAATCTAGAAATTTTATGCGTAACAAAACCTTCAATGGGAAATAGTTTCAAATTATGATAACAACTCTTTTAACACTTACTCCTTATATAAGTGGAAACATCGATAAAGAATTATATCAAAACCACTGAAGAAATTATGTGTGTGTGTGTGTGCGCGCGCGCGCGTGCGTGCGTGCGTGCGTGTGTGCGTGTGTGCATGCGTGTGAAGAGTCGTTATACAATATATTAACTCTTTTTAACTATTTGTTTAACTTTATATTTTTAACATTTGTTTAATTTTATTTTTAATATCGCATATCCATATAAATGATAAAAATATGTAGTTTATAAATTTTATGCATAGAAAAAGCTTAATAGGGAAATAATTTCAAATTAATATGATAATCACTTTTTTAACACTATTTATATAATTGGAAACACTAATAACAATTATGGAAATTAAGTCACTAAATTGCAATTAATTATAATTATGGAAAATAAGTCACTAAATTACATATATATATAGATATTTATATTTATGTTTTTCAAGACATGAAAAAATCCATAAATTTAACATAAACATAAATCCAATGACCTGAATATTAGTAACATTAAGCATAAATTCCTTACTAATGTTTAAGATAGTTATTCCAGATAGAGTCTAGAAGACTTAATGACAGTCTATAGCATGTTTGCTCAATTCAACATGATGTTGAAGCTAGTCAACATATATATGCAATTCCACAAAGTCTGAGCCCATACCCAAGAAACTTAGCTTCAAGAAGGGAAGATAGCAACTTGAATCATCCCCATGGTGTCTATGTTGGAATCACGATTTCCATTACACCAAAACCTACAGATGTTAGTAAACAAATGCATTTCTAAAGTTAATGGATCCTCAAGAGGCAGTTAAGCACATGTCAAGAAACACTCGTGGAGCACTGGATTATCCAATGCCCAACAATCTCCCCCCAGCATGAGTTGGGTGTATTTTGAACTTGAGACCTTTGGATCTGATACCACTTGTTGGAATATTGATTTCCATTTTACAACAAAACACGTAGGTGTTAGTAAACAAACACATAGATAGAGTTAATGGATCCTCGAGAGGTAGTTAAAAACATGTCATGAAACACTTGGGGAATGTTGGATTATCCAATACCCAACAATTTAACTCATGTTCATGATCCAAAAATACGTGCAGGTAAGGAATACACGAAGATGGTCCAAGCCTTGGAGTCAAGGATCAAGCCCTATACATATTTAATTCAAAATATCAAGATTTCAAATATGTCTCTAACCTCTAGGGTAGGTGCTCTCAATTACAATTTTAAATGACATGTCTACAACACTAGAAATCATTTTATGGTTGGATATCTACAACGTTGAAACTTTGGAACCATTATTTTGGAAGGCATTGGAAGCCTAATCCCCTACATCAATATAAGTGGTTGACCCTTTGGTATGCTATATAAGAATAATTGAAATGAATTTTGACATCTTCAAGCTTGGTTCCTAAATTCAAAGGTGAGGTCTCCTTGTTTTGATCGATTCTGTCAATGTATTAATTAGTCTTGATAAGGAATAAGTTAACAAATAAATCTTCCATCTTGGTAGAAAAATTTCCTATTCAAATCCCCAGCCACAAGTACATAAAAAGTAAAGGAGGGATGCATAAGGCAGAGCTTATAGTTGAAGACTACAACCCCAAGATGACAATTATGCCGCAAAAAATATATGAGTGGTTGTTCTTTAAAGTATTCAATGAGTTATTTCCATGAGGACATTCTCTACCAACCACCAAAGAAATTCCTCTCAATTCATAGAGATAGTTGAGAACAAATTATTAAAGGACTTCCTCCGAATGTAGACCCTTCTCAGAAAACTTGTACTACATACTACTCTACGAAAATCTAAGGATATAAGGTGGTATTTACCTACTAAGGATATGGAACATGTTAGTGTACTCAAATCCAATAAAATCCCCACTATGATTCATCCCTATCAATATGGCCCCCATTCATAAGATTCACACTAATAGGGTTGTGTTGGAATGGTTAGGAAGTTTGGGTCATCACTCCTAGTGAGAGATATGGTGCTACTCCCATTGAATTAGTGAGGAAAACACATTCATTTTCTCATATCTTAAGTGATTACATGAGACACTTAATCAAATCCATTTTAAATAAGTTCATTATGCCTCACACTAATAATTTGAAGGATCAAATACATGGTGTCAAGTTATTTCCTAAGCTTAACCTTCATGCTAGCTCTATTAGATATATATATCACTCTAAGACCACGAGGAGGCTGCATTTGAGACCTATCAAGACCACTTCCAATTCTTTGTGATGGTAATAAATCTCTATAGTGCTCCTACTATATTTCACACTTAATGAACAATGTGAATCTCAACAAGTTTTTCCTACTCATATTTAATGATATCATCACTTATCGTAGACCATTCTATGATAAACTTCCATTCTAGTTATTATCTATTATCAACATTTCTCTAACATGCACAAATGTATCTATAAATCTAGCATGAAATACCATGGAATCTTTTGTCGCCATACATATTATTTGATATAATTAGGACCATCTTGTGTATGAGCAAAAAGACTAAAATGAAGTGTTGATCAATAGGAATTGATTATAGTATATTCCTCTCAACCTTTTGTGCCAATATTGTCTTGTATTACATAACAAGCATGCTTGATTCTTGTTTTGAATCTTTTTTGCAAATTCTAGAAGCAACAAATAGGGACATCCCTTTTTATTTCCTTCAATTTTAGTATATTCCTCTCAATCTGGTGTGCCAAGATTGTCTTTTATTATATAGCAATTAGGTTTAATTCTTGTTTTGAATATTTGTTGAAATATTAAGAAGTAGGAAACAGGGACATCACTTTTTATTTCATTCAATTATTTTTCTATGATAGCATGCTACCTTAGAACTATGTATAATATTGTCCTAAATTCTCTTGCAGAGATTGAACAAATTATAATGGAGAAGTGGGAAGCACAAAGATGTGAATGAAGATTTGGCTAGATTTCTTAAGGATAGATTTTAACTCCTTTGTTCCAAAAAATATGGCTATAATAGCCCATTTTATGGTTATTAGAGTTAGGAAACTCCAACAAAGCTAGTGCCTACAAAGCGAATACCAAAGAGATATTTAGATGGACTCTATCTAGACATTGATCACTCCTCCCTATTTTTTTCATAGTTGATATAAAACGAAGTTCATATTTGACAGTATAGTTAGGTAGTTTTACATTGTGTTTGTAGTGTCAAGATTAATGAATAATGCATATGTGTGTATACATATATGGATATATGTGGATATATTTATATATAATAAAATTCCAGCACATGGATTATAATATACCCTATATAACAAAGGAAACAATATTGCAATCATCACATTTATGGTAGCTATCAAGGCTCTGCTTCATGTTAAGTCAACAAACTTCACAACAACCTGGAAACTACTAGCTTAATACCATGTTAACTATATGAGAATACCATGATTAAGAATTCAATAAATAAAATATCGGATTATCAAACATATTATGAAATTCATGGAATGTGTTAAATGGGATAAATATTTACCTTAGAGTAAGGAATGGGAAACTAAGTTCAGGACAACAACTCTCCACTACCCCTTTGATTGGGCTACAACATGGTCTTTCTTGTAGCCCAATGATTCCCAAGCCAAATTTAATAGCTTAAGGGGGTAGTGCTCAAAATATTTTGCACTATTCATCACTAGGATTCTAGAAATACTTTCATATCCACCCAACAATTACAATTCAATGCCCAGTGTCCCTACTCCCAACCAAAAGTCTAGATACCACTGAAAAACATTTCTCTTAGTAGCCCAAAATAAATATTTCCATTGTTATTTGCCTCATCCTTTTTTCCTTACTCTAAACCTATTGAATGGTATTCTTTCCTTATTTTATTCCCTTTCCATTTCATTGGTGAATGATTAGAGATCTTATGAGTCTGAGGGGTATCCACATGTGATTTTTCAATTGTTCTTTGTAAGATACCCCACCTTGAAATACCTCATATAATTTTCCAGTGAAGTAGTCTTCTTTATATTAGTACTCTTTGTGAAGCTACAGTAGTACTATTCCATAAATATGGTCCCCTCTTTGTTCCTCTTCCATATGTTGCTACAACAAGTATTATGAAATCCTAACTCGTAAGGAAACTTGGTCGGGGCTCCAGACTAATATACATGCCCAAAAGATACACCACTGGTCTATTCTTGGCTTATTTGGAGTTTACTTGACTCCTAACACTAGATATATCTGTCCACAAAAGTATCATCTAGTAAGGAGATATTCAATTTATTCTCTAACTAATATCAACCCTCTAAACTCTAGATTTGTGATGAGCCCTAGAAATGGGTAATTATATGGGCTCATTTTGCCTCTTAATTCGACCTAATCCACCATTCTCATTAGTTTATTGCATGTTTTTGAATATATTTATGCTAATAGAGTGAATTGTGTTAGTCATTTTTCCATGTAGTCTAATGTCTGCCTTATGCAGATTTTTTGGTCAATTTTGGACAAAGTCAAGGGATTTATGATAGGTAAAGGTTGAACCTCGAGCGAGCCCCACCCTCCATTTTTGTGGGTGGGGCTGGCTATGGGGAAAGAACTTTATCTGGTGGGGCCCCTCCTTCAACTCTGGATTTTATGCGATTATGAATTTCACTTGACTACTCAAGGAAAACAGGGAATAGTACTTGTAGGGGGGTGTCTCCTTCATTTATGACCCCTTTCCTCGAATCCTCCATCAACAACTCGAAGCACAAATCCACATTGATGCATCAAAAGGGGCAGCCAAGCAAGTCAAGAAGGACTGTTGTTTATCTCCAGTTCTGTAAAGCCGAGCTCCTTTATTTTAGGAGGATCGTTGGAGGACTCCATTTGTATAAATAAGGGGGCTTAGAGCCTCAGTAGGTTAGCCAGTCATTAGTAGAATTTTTTCACTTTTGTGTAGCACTTTCTCAGCTTATTTTTTATTTCCTTTTTGAGCACAGTTTATGTAATGTGACTATTATTTTTGATAATGAAGATGAAACATTTTTTGAGCCAGCACTGATCTCTTTCAAAGGGCTAGAGCTCTTGGGTTAGGGCCCAACCCAAGCTGCCCATCACCTCTTGCTTTGTACTTATATGTTTCTTGCTTCAGTTCATGAGTTAATTTCTATTTCATAGATTCATTTTTCCTTGTTAGATTAGGTTTCTTTTGATGGTTTGCATAGTTGTTTTGTGTTTCAGTTGCTTAAGTAGGTTACTGCAGTGATAGAATAGGATTCAAAAAGGCCAACAGTAGGCCCTGATCTCTTTTCTCCCTTCTGAGGACTATGATTTGAGGTCAAGGCACTACTGCTGCCACAAAAAACATAGTTTTTCTCTCCCATGCAACTTCTCGTGTGATGACTTGATTTGGAAAGATTGACATATTGATTTAGATTCAGTTTCTAGATCATTTCATGTGCTTTTACAATATATCTCTCTGCATGCTTTTCTATTCAAAGGTTATTGTTCAACATTTTTTGTTTGTAGGTCAAAAATTAGGTCAAGCTAGAAAAAGTTATGTTTTCATAATAGAGTTAGTCCTTTCTTTGATCAGTTTGCGTAAGTAGATGTGCAGATCTCTTGCAGGACACCTCAGCTCATCATACATCCATAAAGTATCTAGCACCATCTCACTTCTCACATATTTCCCCAGTCATTCACAATATTTTGCCAATCTACCCTAATTTCTACATTTTTCCATAAGTTGCCCTCTTGCCTTATGAACAAATCCAACCATCATGTTCTTTCTTGATCTTCCTTGACAAGTTCTAGACACCTCAACACCTTAATCTAGCCTTTAGTTTCCCTTTTCCATCATTTTTCGACCTTCAAAACTCCAAAAATAGCTCTCGGCCTCCTCCTGCAAATCCTCCTATAGATCCCCTGCAACCTCCTGTAGAACTCCTTGTAAGCGGTTTTTCGAAATATAATTGCAATGGAAGTCTTCAAAAGGGTACTAGGGGCTTCGTAGGACCTCTCCACACCTTCCTCACCTTCTACAAAAGCCAACTCCATCTTCCTTTGCCACCAAACCTCTACACAATCACAACCAGATAAATCACAAGAATAATAATTTCACATAAAAACACTCAAAAACACAAAAAGATGTTTTCTTCTCATTTCTTTTCAAAAGTAGCTTGAATAAATGCAATTTACCTTTTCAGTAGTCAATGGCACTCATTTCATCAGTTTTCATCTCTTTTCCTGCAAAAGTAGGGTTAGTAGGTAAATTAGGGTTTGCATTACATTTCAGCTTTCCTTCTCTTTTTGCAAATAGAATAGCCTCTGTCGAGTTATCTTTCTTTCATCATAGTTAAAAGCTTCTTCAGGAAACTCATAGAAGTTGGCTTAAGCTCCTAGTGATCTTGCACCAACTAATCAAGTGACAGCCTGCAGTAAGAGCTAGTACTTGTGCATATAGCATTGTCGCTTCTAAGTTTGTTATGAACTACCGGTTTGATAAAAGTAAAGTAGGAAGCCCCAGGAGTTGCAGCATTATTGCTGCAATACTAGTGCTCACCACTTTTTGGCGCCATTTCCAGGGAAGCGTCAGAGTATTTTGTGATTACCTTTTCTTCTATTTTCTACTGCAACATTCTGCTAAGTAGTTTATTTCAGCAAAAGTAGAGTAGGTGTTTCATTTCAATTCTGTGATTCCAATTCTGCAAAAGTAAATTAGGCATTTCCTGCTTTCATTTCAATTCTGCAATTTCCATTTCAGCAAGAATAGATTAGGCATTTCTTGCTTTCATTTCAATTCTGCAATTTTCGTTCCAGCAAAGTAGATTAGGCATTTCCTGCTTTCATTTCAATTCTGTAATTTTCATTTCAACAAGAGTAGATTAGTCATTTCCTCGTTTTCATTTCAATTCTCCAATTTCCATTATAGAAAAGTAGATTAGTCATTTCCTTGCTTTCATTTCAATTCTGCAATTTCATTTCAGCAAGTTCATTTCAGTTAGTTGCAATTTGTTGTTCAATCCATTTGAGTTTTGCAGGTTCAAGTAGGAAAAACAAAAAAAACAGAAACAAAAATCACTCATAAAGATATTTCCTTTCATGCCTCGTAGGAAGAGAGATAATTCAGGAAAATTCCTACCTAACACCCCCACCACATCACAAAGTCACCCTTCTCTCTTCTTCGATGGAAGTGATCCAGAAGAACCTATAGGTGAACCACCAGAGATATACGAAGATCCTATAGCAGAAGAAGAGAAAGAAACCTTCTCTCCTAAGACCATGGCTGAAAATAGAAATGTTAGATGGAATGGAGAAAGAGTAGAGGGTACCTTTCCTATCCAAGAGACCAATGGGGACACTAAAATGAAGAACATAAGTCCTTCAGCCTTACCTCACTTCCATGGGTTGACTACCAAAGATCCTGATACCTTCTTGTTTAAATTTGTTGTTATCCATTGAACCTATGACTATGTAGAAGATGAGCAGAAGTTGAAACTATTTCCTTCTACCCTCAAGGATGTAGCATTGTGCTGGTTCATGGGGTTACCTGGAAACAACATCACAACTTGGGCTCAGATGCAACAAGCCTTTAATAACAAATACTGGGACTACTATTGGTCAAAGGATACCAAGGAAGAAATCTTTTGAATGACCATGGGAAGCGATGAATCCTTGGAAGACTATGAAGAGAGGTTTTAACTCAGTTATAAAAGGGTTAGGTGCACACTTTACCTCGAATCTTTGAAGTTCATCCTGCTCAGAGGAGTCCCTGAAGACCTTCTAGATACCCTCCATTTGTTGGCTGGGGGGGACATATACCAACTACCTTATGAAGACATAAATATTGTGTTTAGAAACCATTCTAGGGCAGTCAGAAAGAGAGGCAGGGGAAGTCAACCTTTAGCCAGTACATCCTCATCTAGTTCATCCCTTAGAGGTGAATTTGGAAATCTGCTGGAATATTTCAAGAGTGAGATGATGCAGACTCTTGCCATGCAAATGGATACCTTGTATATCAAAAGAAAACAAGAGGAAGCAGAGAGGGCTTTGGCCATTTTTTTTCCTAGGTGCACCAGAAGGCATCCTGGAAACGAATGTCCATTGAAATCTATAGAAGTGTGTTTTGGTATGTGAAGAAGACCATTCTACGAATCAGTGCCCTTCCTTGCTCGGACTTAAAGTTCCATACCAGGGGGATGAAGGAGCTACTGAACCACTCTTTTTCATGAACCAAAGGAGGCCACATGGGCCCAAACCATACCAGCAGGGAATGCAAGCGACATCCTAGAAATATTACAACCCCAATCAAGCCACTTACATGCCTTCTTAGGGTCCCCCTGCTCATCCTTCCTGGTCCACACCCCCTCCTTGGTCATATCCATCTCAATACCATGCTCAACCAGTAACTCATTCATTTCACTCTTATGCTCAGCCACAACATCAATCGAATGCACCTCATCAAGGGTGGAAGCCCCAATACAACTCTCCTCCCACTCTTTTTCCTCCACCACCTGCTCAACCATAACCATTACCTCCTGCTCCACCAAGGCAACCCCAAATACCTGCTCAACCGAACCCGAACCTTAATAATGGATAGGCCCACCAAGTATATAGTGGGGACACATCAAGCCCAACCTATGTTGTGGAGATTCAGGAGATTAACCTAAGATCTGGGAAGGTTCTCCCAAATAACCAGCCTCCCCCTAAGGAGGATGAGGAAGAAAAAGAGGAAATTGAACCAAAAGCCACTCCACCCTTTCCTGAGAGATTATCCAAAAAAACACAATTGACCCCAGAAGAAACTGAACTTTTCGGAGAATTGAAACAGTTATGTGTAAATATACCACTTCTCCAAGCCATAAAGGATGTGCCTATATACAAAAAGATGATGAAGGAGAAGTGCTTCAGGTACCCAGGCAGGCGTAGGAGAGATGCTCCAACTATTAATGTCGTAGGATAATTGTCTGACCTGATGTTGGGGCAAGTAATCTGTCTGAAATATCTAGACCCTGGAAGCCCTATATTTGATGTCCACATCAATGGCATCATAATCCCCCATACCCTAACTGATCTAGGGGATGTCGTTAATGTGATGACCGAGGACACTATGCTCAAGCTCAACCTTTAGGGCTCCCTGAGAAGGACCACAACAATACTACAGTTAACAGACCACTCCACCATGACCCCTGAAGGGATTGCAGAAGATGTAATGGTCTCCATCGATTCTTGGGAGTATACTGTTGATTTCCTGGTTCTCCAACCAAAGGCAAAGCTCAGTGGGTGTCCTCTCATCCTAAGAAGACCCTAGTTGGCTACTGCAAATGCCTACATCAGTTGTTGAGCTGGGAACATGACAATCAAGAATAGGCATATGTCCAAGCAGCTAGTCCTATATCCTCCTGCCCAACCTTTGTTAGAACATGATTTACCTCTTTGGTTGGAGGAGGAAGATGAGTATGAAGTCTATTCTACACCACTATGTGTAGTGGAAGCTACCATGGGGGGGCCCACAAACCGAGGATGATCTCATTGAAAACTTGATTCAGAATCCACCCCCCTGTGTATTGCCATTAGAAGAGTTGGTGGAAGAAACTGAAGCCAATCCTTTAGTTGATCTCTATGTGGCTAACCCAACCTCTCTCTGAGTTAAGAATGTGGAATCAGTGTAGAAAGAACCTTGAAGATCAACTCATCCCTAGTATCCACCTCTCACGAGAAAGAATTGTGTAGCTTATTAAGAAACCACTTGGATGCTTTTGCTTGGAGCTATAAGGAGATGAAGGGAGTGCACCCTTCTATCTATACTCATCACATTTACATTAAGCAAGATTGAAAACCAGTCAGGTAGCCTCAAAGGAGGATGAATCTAGCCCTTAAGGACACTGTCAAAGAAGAACTGCAAAAGTTGCTAGATGTAGGATTCATCTACCCTATCTCTGACAGTGAATGGGTCTCTCCTTTGGTGCTAGTGCCAAAGAAAAATCAGAATTTGAGAATCTGTGTCAACTATCGAGAACTAAACAAGGCTACCAAGAAGGACCATTTTCCTTTGCCTTCCATAGATCAAGTGTTAGATGGCCTGGTAGGGAAGAATTTTTTCTCCTTCCTAGATGGGTTTAGCGGGTACAACAAGATCCAAATCAGCCCAGAAGACCAAGATATGACCACTTTCACTTGTAGTTGGGTTACCTTTTCATATCAAGTCCTTCCTTTTGGATTGTGCAATGCTCTCGCCACTTTCCAGAGAGTTGTATTGAGTATATTTGCTGAACTAGTCCTTGATGCAGTGGAAATATATATGGATGACTTTACCCCTTATGGTTCTGACTTCCAAGAAGCTTTTTCTAACCTGGGAAAGTTTTTGGACAAGTATATTGAGATGAACCTATCCCTCAGTCCTAAAAAATGTGAATTCCTAATGACTGAAGGGACCATGCTAGGTCATTCAATCTTCCAGCAAGGATTACAGGTGGAACCCAACAAAATTGCCATCATCCAAAGGGTCCCACCTCCTCTAAAGGTAAGAGATGTTTGAAGTTTCCTAGGTTTAGCAGGGTATTATAGAAGATTCATTAAGGATTTCAGTAAGCTATCCTCTCCCTTCTTTGGTCTTTCGGGAAAAGATGCTAAGTTCATATGGACTGACAACTGTTAAGAGGCTCTGGATACCTTGAAAAGTAAATTGGTGACTGCCCAATTTTGAGATGTCCAAACTGGGACCTACCTTTCCACATTCATACAAATACCTTGAACAAAGTGATAGGAGCAGCCTTAGGGAAATTTGATGAGAAGCTACCTTATGCCATATATTTTGTAAGCAAAAATTTGTCGAAGGAAGAATTAAACTACACTGTAATCGAAAAGGAGCTCCTAGCTATAGTCCATTCCCTAAATAAGTTCAGACACTATATCACCAGCTATCAAACATTTGTACACACTGATCATGTTGTAATTAGGTATTTAATGAACAAATCAGATGTAAATGCTCGCATTTATTAGATGGTTGCTTTTATTGCAGCAGTTTGATTTAACCATTATTGATAAGCTGGGTAAGGGAAATGTTGTCGCTGATTTTTTGTTTATAATAGATCTCCCTGCAGGTGAAGAAGGAATGGTGGATGATCAAATGCCAGATGAACACTTATTTTCTATCTCATTACTCTCTCCATGGTTTGTTGATATAGCAAATTACTTGGTGTCATGCGGAAAGAGTTAATCTTGCAGACAAAACCAACCTCCCTAGAAGCTTAAGGCTTTCTAGTGACAAACAAGACAATTAAGAACAATCCTTCTCTAAATATGCATTTACCATAGAAGAAATCAAGTGTTTAGATCCTACCTGTAGTCCAACGTTGTTGTAGTAGTCCAGCCTTGTCGATCCGGATGAGCTCCTCCTTCTCTCTGAAACCTGCATTCACTAACAATCAAACGATTAAATAGCACCTGAA
>APFE031095197.1:0-27802 GCA_000404065.3 Pinus taeda | reverse complement strand
TTCCAGATTGAAGATTTGATTTTTAAAAGTGCCAACTCAGAAATTCGCTGGAATAAGGAGTGACAGTTTTGCGGTTGAGATTGTGAGCAAATGAAGACGAATCTGAGAAATCTGGAACATGGGTTTTGTCCAGAACGGGCCCAATTAATGTTTATGAGGAACGGTTTGCCAAAATTCGGCTTGTACAGGGAGAAACGCAGGGTTCTTTGAGCACGATTTTCTGAGATTTGCAGTTGCGACCGTCCTCCATATCTCAGCTGCAAACCCAAATTCGTCTTGCTTTTGTTGAGAGATGAAAGGAAATATATTTTCTTGTTGATCATCTGGTTAGAATCAACCCAAATTTGTAAAAGAAATCATGTTGTAATTATCTATGTTGTAACTGCTCTCTGATCTTTCTCTATTTAAATGAAAACAAAGATCAGAGATGGGAATGGCTTCAGAATGGCTTCAGGAGGACTTTATGATGACTTTGGGGATTTGAATGATGGAGAATTGATGATTTGAATTAGAGATTCAGAAGCAAGGATTCATGATAGGATAGGAGGAAGGAAGGATTGTTTTATGCTGTAAGTCTCAAAGCTTCAACTATTGTAATGATTTCACCATTTAATGATTAATACATATTTTGGGCGTTGCTGTTCTCTCTTTTCCTTCTGAAGTAACCCAGCAGCGTCTGCTGGCGGCTAAGGGCCCAACCTCTGGTGGAGTACGCTGCTGCTGTTGTGTATCATATATTTACACTTGCTGTTGTATATTATGTTCTTTGGTTTATGCGTGGTTTGCTCATCAGCGTGATTCGGTAATCTGATTTGTTTTATTATTTTACAACACAACTCTGTTACGTTTGATCTGCTAAGTGATATCGTTTTCTGAGATAGAAATATCATATTGACTTTGCAGCGCATTGCTATTTCTTTAATTGTTGGTATAAATGGTTTTTACCAGATACCATTGCGATTTAATTATGGAATGTCTGTGTTGTAACATTTGACCATTGGTATTATTGAATTCATATTAGAATTATATTTCCTTACGATTGTTGAATCTATGAACGTTGCTGCTCCGTACTAAAAGACAGTCGTATTATTTATAACTAAGACTGACAATTGAATTACCAAGATCAGATTACTATTGAGGTGTGCCGTGTGTTAAGTTATTGTTTTTCTTTCGAGCATTGTTTCATATCCTATCATTAATCAATGTTGTTCTATTTCTGTGTGCTGTCCAATTTATTTTTAGAGTAAAGATTGCTATTAATTTGGCTTTGCTGTTGTTCATTTCCTTTAATTCTAGTTTGTTGTTCCATTTACAGCCATTCCATTTTAGACTTGCTGTTCTGTTTTCCATTTGCTGTTCTATTTTATTTTCTGCTGGTCCATTTACTTGTATTCGCTGCTTTGGTGTGAGAGAAGGTCTAAAGCTGTAGTGAGCCTCAACAATCGCTGCGTAGCTCCCAGACCTATGGTCCATGCTCTAATTTCCTTTCCGTCGGTTTCTAGAGGGATGGGTTATCACTTCCGCACCCTTGACTGATAAGCTGCCTTGTGTGATTTTATCCTTTTGAAGTAATTTAGTCATAGTTTAGCATCCGTCTACCCTTGTGTTTTCTGAACGCTGTACTACTAAACATTACTCTTGAGTAAATAGCTGCCTCAGACTGAGTACACTCTTGAAATAAAAAGTCGTCCCTGGGTTGATAATTAATGTGAGGTAATTAGGTGTTAAAAATACCTTTTTATCGCTCCACACACAAGACATCCAAAAATTTAGAGATGATCAAAACTTGGCTTATTTCCTATGAAACTTCTTCTAGGATAATGTAATTAAGAATACTATGAAGGATTCAATTTTGTATATATACTTCTATTGCAGATGCTTCTCCCCATAAGAACTTGGCAAGGTCTTGGTCAGGAAGCATGGCTCTAACCACGAGGGCTTCACTCTAGGAGAAATACCATACCACGTGTGTTCGTATTAGGGGATATATATTGAGAAAAAAATTACATAATATAATGAAGGATTTATTAGAGGTTAAGGATATTAGCAGGTATAAAAAATGGAGCTCAAAGTTGATGAAAAAATATAATGGGGTATAAAATATGTTAATGACAAAATGGATACCTACAATATCTAGTGAAAGTAAGGGTTATTTAATTTGGGAATGTGCATTGGGTTCATGTTGGTAGGGGGTTAAATAATGTGATTTTTAGAGGTATTTTCCTATATGTAATCAAATTAAGTTAATTTTTTAGTATGACACAAACACATGCGATGTGAGAAATCTATCACTACAACATCTGATTTATTTTTCCTACTTTTTCTTCAATAAGTTATTGATGAAATTCCTTCAATAAACATTAAAATAAATTATGTTGTAGATATCACAGTATAATATAGAAACTAACACATGTACAAGAATCAACACATTTACACAGATATTTTAGACAATGGTCCCTGCAAAAACCCAATGTGGGAAAACCAGTGCAGCAAGGGAGGATTTTATTATTCAACAATTCTTCAGTATAATAGGGTACCAAACTGGCTTACCCACAGAAAGAAAAAATTCTCCAACACTTCTCCCAGACCCAGTGTCAGCTTGGCTGACCTCTGTGTGGCTCCCAGACACTTTGTGTCAGCCCTGGGCCTCTCTGCATCACCCACACAGGCCTTCTAGTGATTGCGCAGTGTCCTGCTACCTCTGTGTCTGCCTGAAATGCCCTATGTATGCCTCTCCTACCTCAGTGCTGGTCTCCTGTACCTGATCTCATCTCTCTGTTCCATACTTGTTGCCTCCTAATTGCTCACCAAACCACTAGTTCGAATTTCTAAGCTAACTTGTTTTGGAGAATTTAGCATCTACGGATAAATATAAATTCACTAAATAAGTAGTTGCGCCTAGAACAATAGTTTAAAGTGTTTTAGACTTTCCCTATAAGCAATAGATAAGAAGAGATGATAGAAGGTCTATTGTAGTTCTGCTTTCCTCTCGTCTCCCTTGTATCGATTTTGTCGCTCCTTCCCGTAATTAATCTGCTTGAAAATTACCCTGTCAACATAATAGAAGATGAAAACCGATCAAAGCATATGATCCATTGAATATAAATGAAAGGAATCATAAGAAATTCATACATATAAGCAGTATGAAAGAACACATCATATGGAAAAATTTTCAAACACTTTATTAGATAGAAGAAGGAATTACAACCATCAGTGTCTGATTCAAAGTCATTCCTCCAACTTGGATCCCATCCACATCACATCAAAAGCAAGACAAGCTTGTGGCATCACATCATTTGCTCCAAAGTCAAGTCTCATAGTAGCATTATCTCCTTACAATTCAACATAATCCAACCCCTGATCACTTAGATGAGTTGTCAATTTATAGGAAGATGGAGGAGGTTTTGTCATTAATGGTGACATTGAATGGCCTTCCATACTTAGAATTAGTTCCATGGAGGAAGGGATGAGAGGATAGGATGCTCCTTAACTCATTTCTCATCCATTTACAAGCTCATAGGAGTTGATAAGATAGGGAAACTTCTAGATGACTCCAAAAGATAAGAATATTCCCAAACCCTATGTGAATTTCACTCATTCTTGCCCATCGCAGGTGAAAGGAAGCCTAAGTGCTCTACAGAGCACCCTGGCAGTGGACTTAACTACTCTGTAGCACACCTTCAGAAGGGCTTACTTGTGCTGGTCCCTCTAGAGGCAATTTTTGGATGTCTTCAAGTCATGAAACTATCTGGGAAGGAGGCATTCAAAGGGTTGACTTTTTTAGGGCATGAAACAACTAAACGAGATCCTTTCATTCGACATTGTCAAGACCAGTTGAACGAGATTGAAGACCAGTTGAACGAGATCCTTTACGGGGTCTTCAATCTCGTTCAACTGCTCGCTCAAGTACGAGTCTAACCATGTGAATATTTGATCTGAAGTTAAACATGGGAAGACACCATCTGATTACCAGCTGATGATGTGAGTTGTTAACAAATGCGAGAGAAATCACTGATAATGATAATGATCCTCAAGGTACTGCAATACATTATACATGGTGTGAATGGATGATTTGATGTCGAACACCATACAAAGTCTCTTGGTCTAAGGTCATTGATGTATGCCTATTGCCAAAAGCGAGAAACCTGCCATTGATGCATGCAAGCCTCAAGGTACTAAATCAGTGTTTCTAAGTCAACTTCTTGGATAATGAGTTGATGTTGACAAGAAGCAACTCGTCGCAGGAGGGCCTTGATGTATCCCACATCAATGACATGAAACGAGTGTAGTGATTTTAGAGATGGAATTTGACTGATGACACAGGTTTTAGGAATGGCAGTCATGAAAATAAAGGTTTATGGTATTGCAAAAGATGGACTTTTACTGAATGACTTCTTTTGAACAGGTCGAGGACACTAAAGTGAATTGGTAGCATTGACCCAAAAACAAAGTGATGGATGGTATGATAGACCAACAGTGTGATAACCATCAAGATAATAACCGAACCCAGATAGTCATGGTGATGGAGTGAAAGTGTCATGTTCAAGAGCGACCTGCTACCATAAAGTGGTTTTCTCCTTTTTCCATTTTCCCGAGTCATTACTGACCAGTAACTCTTATTTTTATCAAGCTTGAACAGGATAACATATGCTTGTTGTATAATTTCACCCTTCGGTCAAATCCATTGCTATTTGATGTTTCAACGAGTCTACCAAAGATGAAACTTGGTCTTGTCTAGATGGACAAGTTTGTCGCTATTTGATGTTTTTAAAGAGTTTAACGACAAAGATAACTCGGTCCTTTTCATGTTTAGAGAGTTTGAAAAGGTACAAAAAGAAAACTCCACAAGTTCTTTTTCGTAAATTAATCTCTCAAGTCTAAAAAAGCATAAAATGATACAAGAGAGATATCGTTTCTAATCTGTTAACAAGCTGGAAAGGACAAGTGCTCAATAATCTTTTGATGTTTAGAGAGTCTGAAAAGACCTTAAAGAGGACTCCAAGGGGGTTCCTTTTTCGTTTTTAACAAATCTTGAAAAAGAGATAAAAGTGTGCATGGAAAGGATTAGAATGTTGATTACATGGCGAGAAAGAGAGTATGAATAACAAGACATGGTTTCCAAAAACAACCCGGGTACAGTTGAGGCCCTCAGGAAATGTAGGTTACTCAAATACTTTAAGTTGTCCGGAATGAGGCAACAAATAGAACTATTGCAGTTCCTTGTTCGTGCATGGGATTTGACAGATCAGAAATTTGACTTTAGGGACAAGATGGTCCCTATTACTATTGAGGATATTTACTTTCTTACCGAACTGTCGAGGCGAGGTGCCCCCATCTCACTTTCTAGATTTTCCCGCAGAGGTGAATCGATGAGAGACTACATCAGATAGTTTTTTTAGCCAAGTACACAGCCTAGCAAGGATGGGAAAATAAATATCTAGGATGTAAGTGATTTTCCTTTAAGAAGGATCCTCTTCACGATGGAAAAATTGGTTGACATTGTGACACTACATCTAGCGAACAGGTCTTATATGCAGTATGCGCTGGAGTGTCTATAGCCAAAAGTTTTCAACTGGAGCGAGGTTGTACTTTAACTATTGAAAGAAAAACTGACTAAGGTAAAAAGCGGTAAGACGAAGAATTTCTGCTATGGTTCGATCTTGATTGCTTTTGGCTTAGAGAAAATCCCATTCATGCAACCACAACATGTATCACTGGGTGTGGCTAGTCCTAGAGATCCACGTATGCAGAGGCAGGTTGAATTGATGGCTCGACATGTTGGTCAGTCAACAATCATTTTGTCCCTTGCATTTTTCAGTTAGCTTGAGCGACAACATGTCGTTATCGAGAAGCATCCATACTCAGTGATGGATTATCGTGGAGATCCAATTTGATTCTACCAGTTGGAGCACAATGGCATGCTATGGGTAAGTTGTTTAAGCAAAGTGTTTTTTTTTTTTTTTTTAAGTTTCTACATGTTTTTTGTGTTTTTTAATGTTTCCAAGACTAAACTAAAATTACTCTTATGCATATATATGTGGGTATTGTTTGACCTGCAATACACCAATAAATTACAGGTGGGCCAGCACAGAGAAACTTTTAGGACAACAGTTCTCCAGGACTTGGATTTGGCCAAGACCTTAGCAGAGTTGCAGGATCACATAGAGGGATTAATCCTTGGCATTTCGGATATCCGGATCGAGGACTTACCTATGAGGCTGCAGTGCCACACTATAGGTGTTCTTAACCGTTGGGCTAGGCTCTTACACACGATAGCATAGGTTGTGACCTATTACCATGAGCATCACTAGATCTACTTAGGATATTTTGTATGCATTTTTGAGCTTTCGGGTCAGATGACCAAATGTGTCTTGGACACAAATTTTGTAAAAACTTTTAAAATACCTATCTATTTTACCTTCAGAGTTTTTATGGCTATGTGCAATCCTATTCAATTGATGATGTGAATTGAAAATATTACTTTTACATATGTCGCAAATGTCTATTTAACACATAATTAGCTACAGAATTAGTTAATGTGTTAAGATTTCTAGAAATATGTTGATATTGAATGTGTTCAAAATGTCATTCCAAAATACGAACTCTAAGGAACAGATGAAAAATTGTTGGATTTCGGACAGTATAAATGTTTGTTAGTTGTAGTATAACGAGTTTCGAGTCTAGCCTAATGATGACTCGGTGAATGCCAAGTGAAATGGCATCAGAAAGTAGTTCAATCAATGCACTATACTCAATGATATTGTTTGTCGATCGACCAATACAAATCCCTTGAAAAATCACTAACACGCCCCTTGGAGTGAAAATGGCCCATACTATAGAAGAAAAATTCTGCGTACTACAAATAGCACCATCGGCGTAACCAAAAAAAGGTTCTGAAGACTCCGACTTCTGCAACAAATTCAAAGTGGATTATTAACCAGATAAAAATCTCTAAAAGACACACACACACACATGCAATGAAAGCATATATATAGTGAGTTTTACTACACTTAATCAAGCATAGTAACGTTTGAGGTACAGCCTGTTTCAGGGCCGTGACAATGGAATCCCAACATAATCTACTAACTCATAGGCTACTTTTGCCAGAACACGCTTGACAACATAAGGACCCATCCACATCAGGTCAAATTTCCCTGCTCTAAGTTTATCAGCTTCCTGATCATAAAGAAAGACCAGGTCTCCTTCTGAGAAGATACGAGGCTTGACATTCCTATCATATTGCACCTTAATACGTTTCTTATGTGCTTCGTTAGCCAATGCGACATCATGACAAGTTTCATCCAGATGGATTAATTCCAAGAAACACGCTTCTTCAGAAGTTTCGGGTAACAGGTCAATCACGAGTTTGAGTGATGAAACTTCACATTGTGTCGGTAAGATTGCTTCCAAACCATACACCAACTGAAAGGGTGTAAATCCATTTATATTTCTCACCGAGGTTCAATATGCCCACAAGGCAGAGTACAGGATTAAGTGCCAGTTTCTTTTATGAACCCTTATAATTCTTTGCAACATCCACTTCAAGACCTTGTTGATGGCCTCAACTTGTCCATTTGCTTGGGGGTAATACGGGGTAGAACTATCATGTGACAGTCCTAACTTAACAATCGACTCAGCAATCATGTGATTACGAAAATGCGACCCATGATCTATAACTATGGCTTGTGGTACACAGAACTGGGCAACCACATGGTTAAAAAAGAAAAGAGCAGTCGTTTCACCATTGTTGTTCAATGTTGGCATAGCCTCGGCCCATTTCGTAAAATAATCAATGGTGACTATAATATACCCATGCCCCCAAGTCGAGGTGGGGTTACATGTCATAAAGTCAATGCCCCATTTGGCGAATGGGCCAACATCAATGAATGGATGCAAGGGTGTAGGTGGTAATCTGGTTTTTTGGTAATATATATGGCATGCATGACAACTTCTGACAGTAATAATAAAACATTTAAATATAGTTGGCCAGAAGTAACCAACACAAAGAATCCTTTGTGCAATTGCATATACAAATAAGTGTCCACCACAGGCACCTGAATGGCAATCATTCAATGCTTTCTCAGCCTCCTCATGTGTGAGGCACCTCTATAAGACCGTATCGATACCATGATGGTAAAGGGTGTCGCCAATGATCAGATAATATTTTGCTTGGTAATGAAAACGTCGCTATTGTGAGTGAGAGGTATCTCGCCGGAAAGTTTGGGTTTGGAGATAAATCAGTATATCTCCATATCAGGAATCAGATGACGAAATTAGAAATAAAGACTCATCCAAAACTGATGGTTCGGATGTTGAATAGACGGAGGTCAGGGGAAGGTCACATAGTAACTCATCGAAAACTACAAATTTCTTTGATTTAGACTTGATGAATTCTAAATAAAATTCCTATACAATAACTATCAATTTTGAATATTTTCCCCCCAACAATTGATGTGACAAAATGTATGTCATAGGGTTGTAATCAGAAATGATAGTTGTTTTCCATAATAGGATATAATGGCGAAATATTTGAACAACTTGAACAACTGCCAAAGCTAGTTTTTCAACATAAGAGTACTTACTTTCTATATTGTTGAGATTACAACTCAAGTAATAAATATGATGTTCAATCCCTTTTTCTTCCTGGACTAAAACCATGCCAATGGTTGTATCTGCAGCGGCGAGATACAGGTAATAGTCATTTTGGTAATTTGGAGAATACATCAATGAAGCTCTAATCAGGGTATCTTTAAGAGCGTCAAAGGAAGCTTGCGCAACCTAATCCAAATGAAAGGGCATCTCCTTTTTTAAAAGACTTGTAAAACCTTTTGCCATTTCAGCGTAATTAGGAATGAACCTCCTTAGAAAGTTGGCCTTCCCTTGGAGTCTTTGTAACTATAGAAGATTTGAAGATGGAGGCAAATCCATAATTGCCTGAATCTTTAATGGATCCAGTTAAATCCCTTCTCAAGACACTACAAATCTAAGGAAGCGACCATAACCAAAACAAAACACACATTTGTGTGGATTGAGTCGAATTTTGTAGTGTCGGCATCGTAAAAATATTTCTCTCAAATGTTGCAGGTGATCAGTCTGCTTTCGTGAATGAGCAGGTAAATCATAAAGGTAAGGTTGAACAATGTGCTTGATGTCATGGAATGCATAATTCATTTCCCTCTGAAATGTGGCCCCATTCTTCAAACCGAATGGGAGTTTCCTATAGGCAAATGTGACAAATAAAATTTGTTTTTGATTGGTCTTGTGGGCATATATTGATTTGATTATAGCTGGAAATTCCATCCATAAATGAGAATATTTTTCATCGGGCACATTCATCAATAATTTGGTGGATACAAGGAGTAGGATAATTTTCCTTTGGACATGTCTGATTTACATCCCTATAGTCGAAACACACTCGTATTGTTCCTTGTTTCTTGATGAAAGGAACAATGTTGGAAACCCAGTCAGTAAGAGGAACAGGGTAAATAAAACCAGCCCATAATTGTTTTTGAACTTCTTCTTTAATTGCAGCAGCTTTCTTCGGATGAACCGGTCGAAGCCGCTGTCGAGTTGGCTTGACATTAGCGTACATTTTAATTTCGAGTTCAACAATACTAGAGTCAATGCCTGGAATCTCCTCGTAAGACCATGCCAAAATAACTCTAAATTCACAAAAGAAAGTACAATAATTATCGAGTTCCAATGGAGAACAACATTCGCTGACATGAATGTCCTCTATAATATTATGCTTGGTCGAAATATTAATAGAAATCATTTTTTCAATATTTGATAGGTTTTGCTTAGATTTGATTGTGTCTATGAAAATTGAATTCGATAAGAAATCAACAACTAATGGGTGGTTTAGTTCATTTGAATAATCTTCAATGTCATCTGGAAGGTGGGAACGATGATGATAATCTTCCCATGGTTCCTCTCCTATCATCGTTGATTGAATGATTCCTTCATCCGTAGAATGTATACTTGAAAAAGGATCCGAAGAGGTACCATATTCTAATGACCTATCTACCCATACAATTATTGAGTGTGGATTTGGGTTTGCGCACAAGCCCAAAAGATTGATTGCTATGATGATTCATTGGGGCTTAACGACATCGCCTCAATATTACTATCAACTTCAACTTTGTTGGTAATCCTCCTTAAATCAGATGAGGTGGAGGAAATCATGTTGCAAGTCTCTACTCTTGCCACTTCCTCCAAATCAGATGGTGACGGTAGGGTTAAAGTATCCATTAGGGAAGGATCTTTAAAGAGACCTACTCCAACACTTTGAAGTGACAGTGGAGGTCCGTGTATGAATGGAATGCTTCCTATAGCCTGTGAACTATTGGCAAATAAGGCTAGTTGATCAATGATTGTGATTCCACCCTTAAAAGGGAATGCAATAGTACGAAAGTACGTGGAAACCACAACAACCATAGCATATACCCAAGGCCTTCCTAGTAAAATGTTGTAATCGAGGGGTCCGTCAACTACCTCAACTTCAACAGTAACTATTTTTCCCCCTAGTTCGATTTGCAGGTTACTCAAAATCCCACATGGAGTATATGTTCTTCCATCAAAAGCTTTCAACGTGGTCGGTGATTGTGACAATGCTGGTGAACCAAATGTTTTCTAGTAGCTCATGGAGATAATGCAAGTAGATGCCCCGTTGCCAATAATAGTTCGGTGGACATTCTTATTGAGAGCTTTTACTTGAATTAGGAAAGCTAACTGTGCCGGTAACTGTGGTGTATATCCTGCATAGTTAAAAACCACAATATTTGAATCTGTAGGATCTATTCCACCTATTGCTAACAGTAAATCTTGCTTCTGGGAGGGACAGTTTTGCAACACCTCGAGTGTCAACATAGTAGAAGGTGATTGAGCAAGATCTTCCACTATGTTATAATTTTGAGTTGCTCTAGCTGGAGGGTTGAATGTCTATTTATGTACAACTCCCTTTGGTGGCTTTACTGTAAATTCAAGTACAATGGGTGGAATAACTTCAGATGAAGTCGAAGTCGAAGGATTAGGTTGATCAGTGGCTTGATTATTCGATGATGACAATGGATTTATATAATCTTTGTTTCTCGTTGACACCAAAACTTCGTTTTGCGACTTTGTGATGGATAACATGAGCACTTGGGATGTGGAAGCATGGTCTATCGTAACCAAATGTGTCTCAGAGGTTGGAACAGATCAATCAACACTGCCGATGTGTTTGAAGTCTTTAAAAGTTTAGAGACATCAGAGCGGTGTGGACAATCTCTTGTAAAATACTCATCATTACAGATCAGAAATGGATAACGCAGTTTTCTTGCCGAAGTAGAGGAATTAGATGATTTCTCTGGAGGGGAATTTTCTTGTTTCTTTTTGTTTTCCCCCCTTTTTCTTTCTCCCTGGTTTCTTTGGATTTTTTCCTTTTTTAATGACATGACATTAATCTCGGAGGAAAGAGTATTTTCTGATGCATTGGTAGTTTGATTGGAAATAGCAAGAGTTTGACCAGATGGCCTTCCTGCTGTTTGCGTTCTTGAAGAACCGATCACACCATCGCCGGTATGAGAGTCCTTACTCAATTGTGGAGAAGGAGGAACAGTGAAAGTTGGTCGAGGTGCATTGGGAATTTTATCATAAAGCATGCCAAATTGTGTGTAAATCAAATCCGTATTGGGCATGAGAAATAACCTTCTCTTATATGACAACTCCACCTTTTGCCACATCCTCAGTTATTGATGGCAATAAGGATTTTATGAACCACTCAGCTAAAAGATAATCAGGAATATATGTCTTAACCTTTTGACGACGACGCTGCCACTCATGAATATGATCTGATATATGGGTAGCAGTAGTCTGTTTAAAATTGGTTAGGAGTTCTGTTCTAGTCTCGTATCTAATGGGTAACTGGAAGTGGGTCAAAACTATAGTGGCTAAAGTGGTGAAATTATCAAAATAAGCTCTTCGTAATTCAATCTACCATTTAGCAGCTAGACTAGTAATTGTTCTTTGGAAAAGACGAAGTCTAACCGAATCATCATTTAAGGAGTTTGATGAACATCACAAATGAAAGGTCAAGACATGATTTAATGGGCCTTCTCCAAGATTTCCGTTAAATTTCGGAATGTGAGATGGTAACTTATGCGGAATTATCAGCCACCAAGGTGCATATAAGATTGGATCATTAGTGAGCCAACTTAAATCTGGTAATTCTAAAGTTGATACAAACAACAACTGTTGATTCAAAATAGGTTGAGCATACCCAGGATACGATGGAATTGCCTGAGAAATAGGTCTTTGCATACCAACATAGGGCATCTACATTTGGTAACCTTGGTATGGTTGTTGAAAAAAAGCAGTATAAGGTGGTTGTTGATAACCAGGTTGAATGTGTGGTTGTCCATAACTTGCAAAACCTTGTTAACCAAGACCTTGGTAAGCTTGAGATTGACGAAAACTAGGTTGAACCTATGGAACAAGTCCAAACTGGGGTTGGAATTGCTGGAATTGGGGTTGCTGAAATTGAGGCTACCACGGTTGTTGAATCAATTGTTGTTGTTGTTGGTACAACTATTGTTGTTTTAACAGTTTCTATTGTTCGACAATGAAAGGTAGGTCAGGTTGTGAATAAACTATACTAGTGTAAGCCTAGGTAAGTCCAGATAAGGGTATACTAACCTGAGGTTGTTGCTAAACTCCAAAAACAAGTGGTTGTTGTACAACAACCTGAGGAACTTGAACTTCTTGACCTAAAAATTGGGGTTTCAAGGTAGAAGGATCAGTTTGTAGCAGTTGAGATACAATAGTTTAAACTTGTGACAGTGGTACAATAGTAACAACAGGTGTAGTAGGAATAGCTGACACAATTTGCATTGGTTGTGTTGGATACACAAGCCTCAGTTGAACTAGCATTGTTGGTTACCATTGACAAACTCAAATTCCAGATTGACCTGAATACTGCGGGATATTACCATATGGTAGTCCTCCGGAATAAGGAGGATACAGTGAATAAGCATATTGCTCTCCATATGATGGCAATCCAATATTTAATGGATACATAGGTCTTTGTTGACTAGACTACCCAGCTTGATACTGATATGCAGGATCAAACTGTTGAGTTCCCGTTAGAGAGGAACCAATTAAAATTTCGGTTGAGGACATGGGTGATGACCATGGTGTAGAAGCAACCCATGAGTGGGTTCAAGACAATGATTAGTAACCAACCGAACAGACGATTCACCATACAGGTGCAACTCAGGTGTGGTAGAAAACATTGAAGAGGTTACAACAGAAGTTTCTGTTGCAGCTGCATCAGATGATACAATCTGAGATGTTGACGGTTGTTCAACCATAGTTAATTGACCCAAAATTTGTCCTAATTAATCGACGGGCACTTGAAAGGAAGCAGGATCTAAGGGAGTGAAAAAATCAGGAGTATTAGGGTAAAGATAAGGCCCAGTTCCAAAGTGAAATGGGGTTACAGGTGTGGAATCTTCTTCCAATTTCTCCTCTATAGCAATTAAGCTTGGTGGAAGTGTTAGTTCCAGTCTTTGCAGTCTATCACCAGGGATCAACATGAACTCTTACTATGTCTTGTTTTGTTACATGTTTTTCACATGATATTCAAAAAAAAAAAAAAAAAAAAAAAAAAAAAAACATGCCATAAGTGTGTTCATCAGGAGCAGCTCGAAAAGAGCTTTCCAATGGTATATTACAATCCAAAAACTGGCTCCCAGATCAAAAGATATGACTGAATGAATGGTTGAGTCAAAGATCTCCCATGCAGTAGTTCAGGTATTGAATGATCCAGAGGAAGCTAGGAGATGTCCCTGGCTGGTTTTGTGGCTGGATTGTGGTAGAGAAGACGAGAACATAGCATAGCTAATTCTCATCTCAACATGTGGCAAGCTCGTTTCTCATCTTTGATTGAAAGAGATATCATATGCAGAGGGACCTATACATTGCTAACAGTGACATTGCGGGTGAAAGGTTGGTTTACAGCTGTTGGTCTCATGGTACTAGAGAGGAATTACTTGAAGATGTATAGATTTTTGTTTAGTATCTGCTGTCATTTACATATTTTCCAATCTTTTTAATTCATCAGCTTGTGTCTATCTGTTTATCTATATTAAATGTTTTTGGGTTATATGTGAGAAAGGAAATCCCAAAATGTTGTGTTGCCATATTAATTTCTACTGCTTCAACGATTGGAAAGACTGAGTGGGTTGCATATGGAAAATGGCAGTCAAGTATTTTCTGTTGATGATTCACTTTTGACTGTGGGATTTGGGAAATTCCAAGGGCTTTTGCTGGCTTATGCCAGTTTAGGTTGGGCTGCTGAAGTAATGGAAATGATGTTACTTTCATTTCTAGGATCATTCTGAGTGGGGAGTGTCTCCTTATCAAGAAAGCATGCTCACTAGTGTAGTATTTGTGGGAATGATGATGGGTGCATACTTGTGGGGTGTAATTTCAGATGCAAAAGGAAGAAGGTATGGATTTTTTTTTCCACAGCAATGGTGACTTTTATTGCTGGATTCTTGAGTGCATTTTCACCAAATTACATTTTTTTGGTTGCTACTCATTGTGTGGTTGGTATTGGACTACAAGGTGGCCCTGTGCTTTTCTCATGGTTTCTAGAATTTGTCCTAGCTTCCAACAGAGGCTTCTAGATGGTCAAATTTTCAACGTTTTTGACAATTGGCATAGTATTGGAGGCTGCAACAGCATGCATTGTCATGCCAACATTGCGTTGGAGGTGGTTACTTGGACTATCTTCAGTACCTTTATTGATTCTTCTTTTGTTATATTTTGTAGTCCCAGAATCTCCATGGTATCTTATAATGAAGGGTAGGAATGAAGATGCGCATCACGTTCTTGAAAAAGTTGCACACGTGAATAAAAGGCAACTTTGACTTGGGAGATTTGTTAATGATCTCACAATGAAACTCAATAAAGTAGATGGCATTGATGGGTTGGAAGAAGCTTTGTTGAAACCCCAAGGGAAGTTAGATGTAAGCAAAATGGAAACAAAAAGTGAAGGAGTTTTGTCACAGTTTTATGGTCTCTTTTCCCCTTCATTAGTCAAATCAACACTTCTGCTATGGTTAGTTCTATTTTCAAATGCATTTGGATACTATGGAGTTGTCTTGCTTTCTTCCCAATTTAGTGGCGGAAGTGGAGATTGCACATCGAAGACTATGCATTTAACGACTTTCAATGATAGTAGTCTTTACAGAGATGTTTTTATTTCAAGTTTAGCAGAGACTCCTGGGTATGCCTTGTTAGCAGGTCTTATGGACCGTTTTGGCTGCAAATAGTCAATGGATGCAATTTTTTTTCTTATGTTGCATCTTTCTTCTTCCATTAATGTTTCCTTAGCATGAAGTTGTCACTACTTTTTTCCTCTTCGAAGCACGACTATGCATTTTAGAAGCCTTTACAATTGCCTACATTTATGCGCCCGAGGTTTATCCAATGTCAATAAGGTCAACAGGATTTGGAGCTACACTGCTATCTATAACTATTCAGGGATCATGTTTTCAAGAAAATTATACAATCAAAATAAACAGATTATGGATGAGAGACCTTATTTTGCTGCTCGGATTCGAAGAAATTTTCAAAATAAAATTTGGGTATCCAAAACAACAAGTGCTAGGGCTTCTCAAGGGTGAAAATAAACACATAAGTGGAAATTTAAGTCAAGTAATTCCAGATTGATCAAAAATGGCTACATTTCTAAATCAACAACCAAGAGTGAGGTGGCAATGTTCTGAAGCATAATATCAACCTTATTCATGCTAAAAAGAGACCAGCCCCTACATCCACAAACACACACAGGTCAAAAATTGAAAGTCAAGTGAATTTGGTTGTGACACTGCACTCCTAGCCATGGCGCTACGCTTCTGGGTTTAGCGCTGCGCGTAGGACTTAGCGAGGATACTCCAGCAGGAAAGATCCCTTCTTGGATTTGCATCCTGAAGGTCCAATCCTCATGAGAGATGGAAGCTTAGGATTTTAGGTGTGCATGGATTCAAGGAACCATTACCTTTTCTCGAATCTGTGGAGCGTTAGTAAGGTCAATGATGAATGGTTTGCAAACGAGGAGAAGGTTAGAATAGATGTGGGATATGCTTAGAGTTTTTTTTCCCGTAGTAGAATGAAGGCGGTTGTTTGTGGCCATCACTTTTGTAATGTGTGTTGGATAGGCTACGTTCATACTTAAGTAAATGATGGTCTTGGATGCCTTACTTTACGATGTCCAAACCTGTCATATAGTGTTGCTGTGGGTGAATATATGGTCCTTTCTTTAGTGTCTGATGAAAATACAACAAAGTATACACGGTATCTTTTGAGATCATATGTTGAGGACTAGAAAGATCAAGTGGTGTCTAGCTCCTGGCTATGAGTATGGCATGGAATTTGTTATGGGAAGTGGCCCTTATGATGTTATCTGCAAATGCACACATAACTTTTGCTGGAATTGCTGTGAGGAAGCTCACCGCCCAGTAGACTATGAAACAGTTGGAAAGTGGATCTTGAAGAATAGTGCAAAATCAGAAAACATGAACTGGATATTGGCAAATTCAAATCGTTTCCCAAAGTGTAAACCAATTGAGAAAAAGCAGGGTTGTATGCATATTACTTGTACACCTCCATGTAAATTCAAATTTTTGTTGGCTATGCCTTGGTGGTTGGTCAGAGTATGGTGAACACACAGGTGGTTTTTATGCATGCAATCAATATGAAACTACAAAACAAGAAGGAGTTTATGATGAGTCAGAACAAAGAGATGGCCAAAAATTCCTTAGAGAGATATACCCATTATTATGAGCAATGGGTAGACAAAATCAACATGGAAATTGATAGATGGGGCTTGTCGAGAAAGTCTTGCATTTGAAACAGCTCAATGTGAAGGAAAACCAAAAAATATTATTATGAGCATAGAACAACTATATTCATCATTGAAACAAGATAAGAGTAAAAGGTGAGCAAATAAAGCAAAAGCATTACAAATGATAGCCAGAGAACATCCAAAAAGGGAAAAAAACTACAGATCGATCAAGCAACTCCAAAATTCGTGCAAGTGCAAGGTGGGAGTCAAAATGTAGATTTGGTGGAATATGGTTCCACACCCGAAGGAGGAGATATAGTAATTTTAATTCATTTTGAAAAATTTCACCTAATTTGGGTTTTCAACAAACTATTCCTCATGACTCTTGAGATGGTTTGGGGTATTATTTGCAAATTAATTGGTTAGATTTTTTTGTTTATAGTATTGTTTTAATATAGGATTTTAGGTTTAATTTTTATTTTTATTTTATATTTCCTATGTTGAGGAAATAAAAATAATTTTGTAATATTATAAATAGGATTAGTTTTGAAGATGTAAGGGTTCGATTTTTGCAATAGGAATAAGCATTCAGACTGTGTAAAGTTTTATTGAATATCATAATAAAGCAGTTTTTGCCCTTTATGCCTAGGATTCATCACGGTGCTTAAATGTTCAATATGTGTTTTCTCCTATAATTCATTTACACATTATGCTTTTCTCCTTTATTTTAGCATTATCTAAGTGATATGTTAGGAACTCATCCATAATGATGCTCCTTTCATGATGATCTTGCTGTTAGTTGTAATGGTTGTCTTAGTAGAATTTATTCATTGCCAGATGCTATGTTGAGCAACCTCGTTATTCTCTTTCATCTGAAGTTATTGCTGCAGATCCATCCTCTATCTAATGCCTATAGGGTAGCGGGTTTTCTCCGTCATACTTCTCACATTTACAATCTTCAGTTGGCTGAAAATGGCACTTAATTTGCTCCAGGTTTTCCAAAAAAAACTGATATTTATTCCATAGTCCAAATCATCCTTTATCTTGTTGTTTTGACCCGAAACAAATCCAATCAAATCCTCTAACCTACTATACCTAGCCTAAAATCAGCATTCATTTCAGCCATCTCAAGCCCTAGTTGCCAATATTTTAATTGAGACTGACAAGGAGAGAGCCCTCGCCCGACCTGGTAGGGCTAGCTACCAGGTCAAGCATGGTTTGATGTTACCCTAGACCTGCCTTCCGTCAGCCTAAGGTAGATTTAGGCACTAACATAGTGGCGATTCCACTGGGGAATAGGTGACAGATCTTCTTTGGGAAAGATCATTCAAGTTGCATATCTAATTGTTGATGGTGGACAGCAATCAAACACCTATGAAGGCTGAAATAATCTACCTGATGACTCCAATGTTCAAGATCATGAGCTTCGATTTCACTGCCAAAGAATCCAGTTTTAAGAAACGTTGATGGTAATCACTGATGATAGGGTATGTGGCCAATCCGTTATCTAGTGAAATGTTACTGATTTTAATGGATGAGATAGAAAAATTTCAGATTGATCAGAGTTTTTTAACATCATTGCTTCTTAGCTTGAAATCTAGTCGACTCACACCTGAGAATAAATATTGTTTTCTTGGCTTAGTGGTTGAAAGATTAGAAAATGAAATTGAACTATTGGATGTCCAAATTAAATCACATGAATTCCAAGACCCTAAATAGTTCTTCAAAATTCTCCCTCCTCCCAAAGAAGAAAAGATAAGGCTGGCTTTAGATGGTTGGATGGAAGGATGTTATTATTTACAGCGAGGATTTGACAATTTCCAACCAAGAGCATATGTTAATGAGCTGGGGTAGCAAATAGAATCTGATTTCTATGATCCTATAGCTACATATATGCAATATATTTTTAAGTTGAAAGAAAAATCAGGTTACCTATCACAGAGCCAGAGGTACTATGGGTATATATTGCTGGTAGGATTTCCAACTATGTTCTGGTTCAAACACTATCAAAAAACAACATCATTGTCACAGTTACTTGATTGGTTGATATGGCATTACAAAATCACTTTATCCATTTATTTGTAGCAAAGTAGGGTACATTTGTGTAAATAAATAAGCCTCCAAAGGCAACATTTTAGTTTCTGATATTTATTATGTATAAGTTGCAGTATGTGTATATTTGGATTGGTATGAGTTGTTTAGAGTTTGCAATTGTTTGACCGTATTTCCCAATGGATGAGGCACTTGGTCTACGGTGTTATTGACACCTCCAAGGAGCTGCCATCCCCAATAAGGCCAATGTTAGTTCCAGCCTTTGCAGTCTGTCACGAGGGATCAACCTGACCTCTTACTATGTCTGGTTTTGTTAGATGTTTTACACATGATATTCAACACAAAAACATGTCATAGGTGTGTTCATTAGGAGTAGCTGGGAAAGAGCTTTCCAATGGTATATTACACTTCAAAAACCGGCTCCCAAATCAAAAGATATGACCGAATGAATGGTTGAGTCAAAGATCTCCCATGTAGCAGTTCAAATATTGAATGGTCCAAAGGAAGCTAGGAGATGTCAGTGGTTGGATTATGGTAGAGAAGACGAGAACATAGCATAGCTAATCCTCATCTCAACATATGGCATGCTCATTTCACAGCTCTGATTGAAAGAGATATCCTGTGCAGAGGGCACTATACATTGCTGATAGTGATATTGCGAGTGAAAGGTTGGTTTACAGCTGCTGGTCTTATGCTTCTAGAGAGGAATTACTTGAGGATGTATAGATTTTTGTTTACTATCTACTGTCATTTACATCTTTTCCCAACTTTTTAATTCATCAGCTTGTGTCTATCTATTTACCTACATTAAATGTTTGTGGGCTATATGTGAGAAAGGCAATCCTGAAATGCTATGTTGCCATATTAATTTATGTTGCTTCAACAATTGGAAAGACTGAGTGGGTTGCAGATGGAAAATGGCGGTCAGGTATTTTCTGTTCATGATGCACTTTTGACTGTGGGATTTGGGAAATTACAAGGGCTTTTGCTGGCTTATGCTGGTTTAGGTTGGGCTTCTGAAGCAATGGAGATGATGTTGCTTTCACTTCTAGGACCAGCAATTCATTCAATGTGGGGAGTGTCTCCTTATCAAGAAGGCATGCTCACTAGTGTAGTATTTGTGGGAATGATGGTGGGTGCATACTTGTGGGGTGTAATTTCAAATGCAAAAGAAAGAAGATATGGAATTTTTTTGCCACAGGAATGGTGACTTTTATTGCTGGATACTTGAGTGCATTTTCCCCAAACTACATTTTCTTGGTTGCTACCTGTTGTGTGGTTGGTATTGGACTAGGAGGTGGCCCTGTGCTTTTCTCATGGTTTCTAGAATTTGTCCCAGCTCCCAACAGAGGTTTCTAGATGGTCATACTTTTAGCGTTTTGGACAATTGGCATAGTATTGGAGGCTGCAATAGCATGCATTTTCATGCCAACATTGGGTTGGAGGTGGTTACTTGGACAATCTTCAGTACCTTTATTGATTCTGCCTTTCTTCTATTCTGTAGTCATAGAATCTCCACGATATCTTATATTGAAGGGTAGGAATGAAGATGCGCATCACATTCTTGAAAAAGTTTCACATGTGAATAAAAGGCAACTTCCACCTAGGAGATTTGTTAATTATCTCATAATGCAACTCAATAAAGTAGTTGACATTGATGGGTTGGAAGAAGCTTTGCTGAAATCCCAAGGGAAGTTAGATGTAAGAAAAATGGAAACAAAAAGTGAAGGAGTTTTTTCATAGTTTTATGGTCTCTTTTCCCCTTCATTAGTCAAATCAACACTTCTACTATGGTCAGTACTATTTTCAAATGCATTTGGCTACTATGGAGTTGTCTTGCTTTCTTCCCAATTGAGTGGTGGAAGTGGAGATTGCACATCGAAGACTCTGCATTTAACGGTTTCCAATGATAGTAGTCTTTACAAAGATGTTTTTATTTCAAGTTTAACAGAGACTCCTAGGTATACCTTGTTAGTAGGTCTTATGGACCATTTTGGGTGCAAATAGTCAATGGCTACAATTTTTGTTTTCTTATGTTGCATCTTTTTTCTTCCATTAATGTTTCCTCAGCATGAAGTTGTCACTACTGCTTTTCTCTTCGGAACACGACTATGTATTTTAGGAGCCTTTACAATTGCCTACACTTATGCCCCCGAGGTTTATCCAACATCAATAAGGTCAAAAGGATTTGGAGCTACACTGCTATCTACAACTGTTCAGGGATCATGTTTTCAAGACAATTCTACAATCAAAATAAACAAATTATGGATTAGAGACCTCATTTTGCTTCCCGGATTCAAAGAAATTTTGAAAATAAAATTTGGGTATCCAAAACAACAAGTGCCAGAGCTTCTCAAGGGTGAAAATAAACACATAAGTGGCAATTTAAGTCAAGTAATTCCAGATTGGTTACAAATGGCTACATTTATATATCAACAACCAAGAGTGAGGTAGAAAAGTTTTGAAGCATAATATCAACCTTATTCATGCTAAAAAGACACCAGTCCCTGCATCCACAAACACACACAGGTCAAAAATTGAAAGTCAAGTGAATTTGGCTGTGGCGCTGCACTCCTAGCCATGGCATTGTGCTCCTGGGTTTAGCGCTGCATGGAGGACTTAGCAAGGATACTCCAGTAGGTAAGATCCCTTCTTGGATTTGCATCCCGAATTTTCAATCCTTAGGAGATATGGAAGCTTAGGATTTCAGGTGTGCATGGATTCAAGGCACCATTACCTTTTCTCGAATCTATGGAGCATTAGTAAGGTTAATGATGAATGGTTTGCAAATGAGGAGAAGGTTAGAATAGATGTGGGATATGTTTCAAGTTTTTTTTTCCCGTAGTAGAATGAAGGCGGTTGTTTGTGGCCATCACTTTTGTAATGCATGTTGGATAGGCTACATTCATACTTCAGTAAATGATGGTCCTGGATGCCTTACTTTACGATGTCCAGACTCGTCATGTAGTGCTATTGTGGGTAAGATATGATCCTTTCTTTAGTTTTTTATGAAAATAGAAAAAAGTATACACGGTATATTTTGAGATCATATGTTGAGGACAATAGAAAGATCAAGTGGTGTCCAGCTCCTGGCTGTGAGTATGGCATGGACTTTGTTATGGGAAGTGGCCCTTATGATGTTATCTACAAATTCAGACATAACTTTTGCTAGAATTGCTATGAGGAAGCTCACTGCCCAATACATTGTGAAATAGTTGGAAAGTGGATCTTGAAGAACAATGCAGAATTAGAAAACATGAACTGGATATTGGAAAATTCAAAGCCTTGCCCAAAGTGTAAACCAAATGAGAAAAATTAGGGTTGTATGCATATTACTTGTACACCTCCATGTAAATTCGAATTTTTGCTGGCTATGCCTTGGTGCTTGGCCAGAGTATGGTGAACGCACAAGTGGTTTTTATGCATGAAATCAATATGAAACTACAAAACAGGAAGGAGTTTATGATGAGTCAGAATAGAGATATGGCCAAAAATTCCTTGGAGAGATATACCCTTTATTATGAGCAATGGGCAGAAAAAATCATCATGGAAATTGATAGATGGGGCTTGTCGAGAAAGTCTTGCATTTGAAACAGCTCGATGTGAAGGAAAACCAAAAAATATCATTATGAGCGCAGAACAACTATATTCATCATTGAAACAAGATAAGACTAGAAGGCGAGCAAATAAAACAAGAACATTAGAAATGACAACTAGAGAACATCCAAGAAGGGACAAAAACTACAGATTGATCAAACAACTCCAAAATTCATGAAGGTGCAAGGTGTGATGGACCGGTTGTTGGCTCTAATGACAATCTCTCCAATTTGAGTGAAATATCTTCAATATCCGTCTCTCTCTGCTTTGGATCTTTCCTCAGATCATCAGTCATTAAACTAATAATTTCATTCCCTTGTGAAAGTTCATAAGTATCTCAAATTAAGCCAGATTGAATTCATTAGGCAAATGCACGCACAGCTATGTATGAGAAGCATATGAAACTGCCCTGCAATAATTATCTTACCACGCACAGCCCATTATAGTGGGAATTTACAATATACATGCAGCTATATAATCCATGGCAACCTATAATTATGCGCACAGTAATTATAGTGGAGACTTAAAATCCACGCACACAACAATTGTAATTTTAAAACTCATGCTACAACTACAAATTTGTATGATTGATATCAGTACAAACCATACGCATAGCAATCTAACTGGCGGGCGATATAAGGTAGGCGCGCAGCATTGGGTGGAAAACTTATAACCAACTGTTAGCAATCCATGAGTATTATGCTGCACACAGTAATTAGGAATACACACAAATACAGTCTTTAACAATACAAAGAATAGATATATAAATGTCTGCACCACAGCTTAAATATGCACACAATTCTCAACATGCAACGTTATAATCATACCAGCCTTTCAACGTGTTTATGGTGCGCGCTCAATACATTTATACACAGGTTTAAAACCACGTTTCACTGTCCACGGTATTATCGATGCAATTCCACAGTTACAGTTCCACTGTCCATACAAGAACCCACACGGTTCTACCAATTCACCCTTGAACCACGATTAAAATACCATCTATATTGCATAAGAATTACATTAATATTCCCCCCATACACAGAACGCAGCATCTGCCTTTAAGGCGCTGTCTTTTTTTTAAATTAAAGAGCTCTGATTCGATTCAATTCTTCCTACTGTTCATACCCACAATGTGTCTCTCCCTCTGGAGTCCTACATGATAGAGAAAAAATTCCTCCTTGGCGGCCAAGTTTAATATCTTTTTCCTTTTTCATCCCTAGCTGCCTTATTACAACAGTAGCTATACATAGTAATTTAGAGCTTTTTCTTTGTTTTTTTATAACAACTAATCTAGCATGCCTTATTCTAAGCTTATCTAGAAAAGATGGCATGTTTTTTCCCTTATCTAGTTCCTAATTTTAACTAAAAAACATAGAAACAGAGGCAAAGGATCCCACTCCTTGCCTGTAGATAATCTTTTTGATTTTTGGAATAAATCAAAATATTTTTCCCCTTCTGAGTCGCATGCTCCTGCATCAGACTCCCAAGGTAGAAAAATTCATGGTCTCCTGATCATGTGGTTTGTGGTCTTGATCTTCCTGGATCCCATACTTTGTTCTGCAACCGTCCAAATGCTTTATTTCTTTGCTGCCACTGCATTTCTGTTGTCCTTTCCTCCATCTTCTTCTTTCTATCAATCAAGTTCAAGTTCTGATTGATCTTGCTTGCTGCTATTTCTATTTTCCTCCATTTTGATTGTTGCATCATCAGTTCCCATATTTCTTCAATTTCTATGTCCAGCTTACTATTGTTGTTCCCAATTTCTGTTAATTCAGCTGCTACCATAGATGTTGCTTCTGCTACCGCCATAGATGTTGCTACCTCCAAAACTTCGTGTCCCTCTGCAACATACTTTGCCTCATCACCTATAAACACAATCAAATTGTTAGCATTAACATCACAAGACTCACTGGTCTTATTTGTTGATTCGGTCACGAACTTTTCTCTCTGCAGCTTCAAGTCTTTTTCAGGACCCAAAAATTTTTCACTGGCTTTCTCCTCAGCTTTCTCTGGCAATATTTCAGCATGCTGATTTGTATTCACCATGAGACTGTCAGCTAGTCTCACCTTCTTACCATCTTCTGCTTCATGACTGTCCTTCATGAAAACTTCCCTGCCTTATTTCCTCAGCAAATTAACCTGTGCATAAGTTCTCTGTCTCTCTAGTTCTCTTCTCTGAAGACCTAGTTTCCTGTACAATTCAATAACTTCATTAGGAGTAGATTTTGGAAACTTCACACAACTTTCCATACCTTCGCCGGTGCTTGACAAACCATCAGCTAGTTGTTCTCTTTCTATACCAACATCCTGATTAGACTCCTTCGTCTTCATCTCCTTCTGAGATCTTGCTATTTCATCATTGATCTGAACACCCTTTTGTACATCCATCATCTACTCCAAGTACTCCTTTCCTCCAAATAACAGGGTTTTTGAATCAGTCTTCTGTCCCGGTACATCTTCTTCCTGCAAAGGCAACAATGTATGATTGACACCATCCTTTCCAAACTTGTAGGTGTTTCTCTTCCCATCATGCATGGCTGCTCTGTCATATTGCCAAGGTCTTTCAAGCAATATGTGACACACGTCCATAGGCATCACATCACAAACTATTTTATCTTTATACTTGCCCACTTGAAATTCTACTTCACATTGTTCACTTACCAGCAGTTGATGTCCCTTTTTCAGCCATGACACTTTATAAGGTGCTGGATGATTCATTGTCCTCAGCTTCAATTTCTCCACTACTTCTGTAGAAACCAAATTACCAGTGCTGCCACTATCAATGATCATCTGGCAACATTTTCCTTGGACTTTACACACTTTCCTGAATAAAGCCTTCCTTTGTGGCAGTTCAACCATCTCCTTTGCTGGTTTAAGTAAAACTTTATTAAGTACCAGAGACTCTCCTCTTTCTGGTGTATTCACTTCTTCTGTTACTGCTGCCACTGGTGCCTCTTCCTCAGCTGGAGCCACAATTGCATTATTATGCTTTATTTCTGCATTCTTTGGGCACTCAAAAGCTCTATGTCCCAGCTTATTGCATCTGTAACATCTTATTTCTCTTCCTCCTCCCCTGCCTCTTCCTCTGGAAAAACTCCCTCTACCTCTTGCATCACCTCCTGTGGATGCATGCTGGGTTGAGCTACTGCTAGCTCCTTCTGCAGGTGTTGTAGATCTTCCACTACCACCTTGACTTTCTTTTCCTCGAAAAGTCCCTCTCCCTCTGGCAGACTGCTTCCTCATGAGTTTTTCCTCAGCTTTCAGTGCTATCTGATAAGCTTCCTCTACTGTCTTAGGAGACAGTAAACTTATCTCATCCTGAATGTCCATCCTGAGGCCATTTATATATCTAGCTACCTTCTCATCTGTATCTTGTGCTTCTCCAGCTCTTATGCTCACCTTATAGAACTCTTTTGTATATTCCTTCACTATTAAAGCTCTCTGCCTAAGATTTTGCATTTGTCTAAACAATGTTTGCTGATAATTACTCGGCAAAACTTACCTTTTAACTTTGCGACCATTCTGCTCCAATTCTTGATTGGCTGCTTACCCAGTATCTTCCTTTCCACCTGCACACCATCCCACCAGAGTGCTGCATGGCCTTTTAATTTGGTGACAGCAAACTTTACCTTCTTCTCATCTTCTATTTCTTCATAATCGAAGAATTTTTCCATGCTATTAATCCAATCGATCAATTCTTCTGGGTTCAGTCCTCCTTGGTAGATCGGCACTAATTGATTCCATGGCCTGGCTGTAGATTTCAACACTGATTGAAAGAACCTCTTCTCAGGAGTAACCTCTACAGCTTCCTCCTCTGTAGCTTCAACTTCGGGCTCACTAACATCTCCGTCATCTATGTTCCTGTCTGAGGTTAACGCATCCAATCTAGCTCGCAGCTCTTCTATGCTTTCCATTATTTCAGTGTTTGCAATAGGCCATCCTCTTCCACCACGTCCTTGTCCTCTTCCAACTCTGAAATCCATCCTTCTCCTGCTCCTGAGATTCAATTCTATGTCAGTTGCTTGCTCTGATACCACTAATGATGGACCGGTTGCTAGCTCTAATGACAATCTCTCCAATTTGAGTGAAATATCTTCAATATCCATCTCTCTCTCCTTTGGATCTTTCCTCAGATCATCAGTCGTTAAACTAATAATTTCATTCCCTTGTGAAAGTTCATAAGTATCTCAAATTAAGCCAGATTGAATTCATTAGGAAAATGCACGCACAGCTATGTATGAGAAGCATATGAAACTGCCTTGCAATAATTATCTTACCACGCACAGCCCATTATAGTGGGAATTTACAATATACATGCAGCTATATAATCCATGGCAACCTATAATTATGTGCACAGTAATTATAGTGGAGACTTATAATCCACGCACACAACAATTTTAATTTTAAAACTCATGCTACAACTGCAAATTTGTATGATTGATATCAGTACAAACCATACGCACAACAATCTAACTGGCGGGCGATATAAGGTAGGTGTGCAACATTGGGTGGAAAAATTATAACCAACTGTTAGCAATCCATGAGTATTATGCTGCACACAGTAATTAGGAATACGCACAAATATAGTCTTTAACAATACAAAGAACAGATATATAAATGTCCGCACCGCAGCTTAAATATGCACACAATTCTCAACATGCAACGTTATAATCATACCAACCTTTCAACGTGTTTATGGTGTGCGCTCAATACATTTATACATAGGTTTAAAACCACGTTTCACTGTCCACGGTATTATCGATGCAATTCCACAGTTACAGTTCCACTGTCCATACAAAAACCCAAACGGTTCTACCAATCCACCCTTGAACCACGATTAAAATACCATCTATATTGCATAAGAATTACATTAATATTCCCCCCATACACGGAACGCACCATCTGCCTTTAAGGCACTGTCTTTTTTTTAAATTAAAGAGCTGTGATTCGATTCAATTCTTCCTACTGTTCATACCCACAATGTGTTTCTCCCTCTGGAGTCCTACATGATAGAGAAAAAATCCCTCCTTGGCGGCCAAGTTTAATATCTTTTTCCTTTTTCATCCCTAGCTGCCTTATTACAACAGTAGCTATACATAGTAATTTAGAGCTTTTTCTTTGTTTTTTTATAACAACTAATCTAGCATGCCTTATTCTAAGCCTATCTAGAAAAGATGGCATGTTTTTTCCCTTATCTAGTTCCTAATTTTAACTAAAAAACATAGAAACAGTAGCCAAAGGATCCCACTCCTTGCCTGTAGATAATCTTTTTGATTTTTGGAATAAATCAAAATATTTTTCCCCTTCTGAGTCACATGCTCC
>APFE031095192.1:0-17999 GCA_000404065.3 Pinus taeda | reverse complement strand
GCGGCCTTCTAGATGCTAGCTATGTGAAGAGCAGGAGGAGACAATGGAGCACATTCTCAGCAGTTGGTCTTACACCACCTGGCTGTGGGATTCTTTCGCTACCATTTTCCAACACACAGATAGGGACAGAGGAAGTATCATAAATACCCTAAACAAGTGGAGAAGAAAATTTACGGAGAATGAGCTCCTTAATTTGGCCTGGGCCTTCACGCCAAGCTTCATTATCTGGAATGTTTGGAAAGAAAGGAATAAAATCATTTTCAGGAATGAAAAGTCTATCCCTCATTGACTGTTTGATCTAATCTTGAAACAACTCAAGGAGACAGTTAGCACCACAGTTCGCAATCTCCCCAAAAATCCCCCCTCAAAGACTGAGTTGAGAACTCTCAGGCAACTGGGAATGTAAGGGATTATTCCCCAAGGACTAAACAAGAAGGTAATAGTTGTGGATACAAAGAAGGATTTTTGGTGACCTCCACCGAAAGGCTATCTGAAATACAACATTGATGGTGCTTCAAAAGGAAACCAAGGTACAACTGGTTTTGGAGGAGTTTTAAGAGATGAAAAGGGCGATATTATCTTTATCTTCCACTGCCACTTAGGAAAAGCCACCAACAATATGACTGAATTAATGGCTATGGAGCAATGTCTAGAGTTTCTGATTCAGAACCATGGCTCAAATGTCATTATAGAAGCGGACTCAGAGATAACCATTAACTCGGTGAAAAGAATCAATTATGGTACTAGGCTGGAGAAAGTCTCAAATCACTGAAGACTAATCCAGGTTTACCAAAGAATTCAAGTCACCCCGAGGGACTTCGAACTGTTAGTTTCAACCACGTTCGACGAGATACCAATAAGCTAGTGGACAGACGACCAACCAAGGTGTGAACAATGCAGAATGCGGGATGGTGAAAAAGTGCTAGGAGATGCCTTAGAGCCATTTAAAAGCTCTTTGCGATGAACAAGCCATAGAGGATAGAGAAGTTTTTTGATATCAGGCCAGGGTGACCAGCACAAATTGATTTTTCCCTACAAGAGCAACCACTGCCTTTCAGTATGTACTTGGAAGGAGGGCATCCAAAGTTCGGCCTCAATTCTGCTCGGAGTAAGTTGACCAGTGTCCTCGGTTTTTAGGACGGCAATATGATGGGTCAAATTTCAAAAAAGCACAGTCTCGGGTTCATGTTCCGAAGAAAGAATAGGCAGGATGGGTGGTTGGTTTTTACCGGCAGCTGGAATTTACCCCCATTCTGCTTTGGGGCTGGAAAACCATGCCCAAGTTGGTTTTCTGGTGCTCGCACGACTCTTGAGTTGTTAACAATTTCGCAGTTGTGGAAGCAATTCCATAGGGTTTCCAACATGTGGCAAGGTGGAGAATTTGGAAACCACCCTCCATCGCACACTCGTTTGGTCATTTTAGGTTGTGCGATTTGGCCCCTCGCTGTTGGATCTAGCCACCCCAATCGATGGTTAGGTTTGAACGTGTTGTTTTGTGGGGCCAGGTGGGTTATCTCCACTCATCCTTTAGGCGTGTCTTTTCCCTCTTCCATTGTTTGTGTGTATGGCATGGTTGGGGGTGATTGTTTTCGTTTGTCTCCTCAGGGGGGGAGATAAATTTCTGGAGCTTCCATAGTGGTTGGGGGATCTTGTAGCCTTTCAAAGTGTGTCTCTCATGGGTTTGGTGATTTCTGGTGTAGGGTGGGGGGTTTTTGTCATTGGCAAGGAAACCTTTTTTTCTTGAGTCCATGTAATTAGACGATATTTTTGTACATTATGTAACTTTTCTTTTGGATTATTGAATAGAAGGATCGGCTCTTGCTTCAACAAAAAAGAATTATTTCTTATTAATAGAGCAAGTAAATGTCTTCTAAATAAATTTATAGAGAAATAAGTACAATGCGCTAGGGAAATTAGGGTGTCCACTTTATGATGGACATAAAATTAAATATGCGTCATGACACCTACAATTCTAATGACTAAATCCAAATGGAGTTTGCACAAGGAAGAGAACGTCCAATTGGAAGATGGTGAAGAGTAGTGACTTTGGCTTTACTGTCAAAAACACTTTTCCCTCATTTATAAATCCTTATCCTAGTCGATGGATTATCCTTGACCACTTAAAATCAAGGTTTTGGCTCTAGTATCATTCGATCACAAATCTAGTGCTTTATTTTTCTTGATAAGATGACATTGAAGAAATATATCTTGTGTTTACTTTCGAACAATGGATTGCTTGATGTCCCTACAAATCATTCGATGTGGAAGAAATGTGGCCTGACAAGAAATTACTGCTATAGGTCTATTCTAAGTAGATGATATCCCTATCATATACTCCAAAAAGGAGTAACGAAATGTAATGAGGATTTAGCGTATAATATTTGAGAGGATTGTAGTCTTTTTAGTATATCTCTATGCTACACATGTGATGCTGCATTACTATAATTTATTTATTTCTAGTGGATGGCAGTTAACTTCCACCTAACTTAACCAATTAAACTGAGATTTTGTGATTAGGGTAAAAATATTCCTTATTTGCTAATTTATGTAACTATACAAACATATTTCCGAGTAAAATATTTTTTATTCGCTAATTTATGTCATTATACAAACATACTTCCCTTCCCTTAACAAGGATACGATTCAGAGATAACGACTTTCGTTTCATAGAAATTTTGTCGAGAAACTATTGGGATGCTTGGAGTGAATTAGTTTGTTTAACTAACATATACGAGGAATTAATCAAATACTTAGTATTATTAGCAGAAACCAGTAGTTAAATCAAATATATTAATATTAGCTTAGGATGATTATGTATTTTTGGAAACTATGTAATATTGTAGCAAATATTGCAATGTTAAAATTGAGTGATATAGAAATCAGAATTTCTAATTTTGAAATTAAATAAATTTCTAAAAAATATTATTAATTAGCTAAAATTTTAAATAATAACTTATTGTGTACTTATAACATGGCATTTATATGTTTATGATTGGATGTATAAGTATAGAAGATATGATGAAATTTTGTTGGTTTACATGCATATTAGTTGTTTTAATTAATTTTATTTCATTTTAGTGTTTGTATGTGGTGTGCAATTAGCTTTAGTTAATTTTATTGCTTGAGTGTGGTGTACATGCATATTAACATAACATAAAGTAAGCTTAGTTTTAGTTAGCTTTAGTTCTTGCATAGAGTTAAGTTTAACTTCCTCTATGTATTGATTCTCTCATCAATATTGAAGTATCAAATTAATTTTCTTTTCCAAATTTTCTGTTTTTAATTCTTGCAAGTTTATGCAATTATTCTTTAGCTAGTTCCTTATATGTGCTCTAATAATTTTACATGGTGTCAAAGTTACAGAGGTCTGGAGAAGGTGCATGAACAATATTTTGTAGGTTTGAAGATCAAATAATTAACAATTGTTAGGAGATTTAATTTCCCGATTAAAATATTGGAGAACTACTGCCACTATCGAAAATTGCTAGAGAATTTAGTTGGTGAAAGAATGGAATTCCCTACTTATGCTAGTCTCTATCCGTATGATTACTATGAAAGGAAGCCAATGATTTTTCTTCATCTTATGAGCAAAGGCTTGTAGAGGATAGTCTTGGAAATTGAGACAGAACTAATGTCAGAGGATGAGAAGTCTGATTGGCTTAATATATTTCACATGGCTTATGGAAGATTATGTTTATCTATGTCTCCTGATATTCTTTATCGGATCATAGATATTGAATCAGCACATGAAATATGGACTAGAATGAAAAGATTATATGGTGATGAAGATGATCTAGAAGGAGTCTTCATTGGTTTCATGAATGCTATGATAGATTGAGCTCTCTCTCTAATGAAGACTCCTCTAATGAAGTGGTTTCATATGAGAATTTGATCTTGTCTAATAATGAAGATGTCAAACATGAGGAAATCTCTTCGTCTACTAGTGATGAAGGCTTTGTTACAGATGGATATACTACTTTCAAAAACAAAGAAGAGGACTTTGATTCTTCTAATATTGATGATGTTGATGAAGCAGATCTAGAAAGGTCTCAATTTGATGATTCCCTACATGTACTCTCAACTATGGAGACAATCATACCTATGCATATATATATGGTACACACAATTGATCGTCTAGCACATGTTGAAGTTGTCTAGAATCCATATTGGCATGCAAACATGCATGAGGAGAATCAATGCTTGATACAAACATGGGATTTGATACGTCTACTTTCGAAAATGATGCTTTTTGCTCAAGGTCCATGATGAGATCATTGATCTGAAGTACTATCCTAGTTCTGAGAAGACTCCCGACATCTTCACCAAGACTTTCATTAAGCAAAAGTTTCACTTTTGGCAAGATCATCTTGGGGTGAAGAACACAACTTCCTAACGATTGTCATTCCTTTTCTTTCTGCATTGTATTTTGAGGCGGAGTTTTCTTCCCACTGAGTTTTCCCTCTTCCCTCCTTCATGCATTGTACATGGGTACCTAAAATGACCTTATTGTCAGAACTCGTTCATCTTGCATCATACTCTCCTAAGTTATTCTTAAGAGGGGTGTTGGTGTACATTCACATTAAGCTAGGTTTAATTAGCTTTAGTTAACTTTAATGCTTGAATGTTGTGTGCACTTAACTTTCGTTAGTTTTAGTTCAATTTAATGCTTGCATGTGGTGTCCATGAAATTAACATAACATAAAACACACTTAGATTTAGTTATTCTTATTTACTATACACAATTAAAGTTAACTTAATTTCTTTACTTATTGATTCTCTCATCAATATTAAAATATCAAATTCATTTTATTTTTTCTTCCAATTCTCCTAAATTATTATTCAACTAGATCCCGGTCTATACTCTAATAATTTTAGAGATATGATATATATTGGTTTCTTTGCATTGTTGAGAAAGGGATATTTGTTATCAGGCTTTGTTTCGACCACACTCTATAATCGCCAAAAGCTTAAATTTTCAATGATTTGGACCCGATACTAGCTGCAATCCTCTTCATAACAGGTATTGTCGCAATAAGGAACGCCAAAGTTTTATAACAGGTATTGTCGCCATAAGGAACACCAAAGTTGCATTTAGGATAAAATCTATGGCGTCTGTACTCCATGTTACCATCCTTGTGTATCCTTCATGTTACCATACTTGTGTATCCCAAAAAGAAATACAAATGAGGAAAAATAAAATACATAGGATCAACTTTGTAGTATATCAGTAAACACATGCGCGTTTTATTCCCTTGCATTTAGGGTTGTAGTTATTTTATGAACATAGAGCTAAATTTATAAATATGATTATTTCTCTGCATGAATAGTAGATAGACGTTGTTCACTTCCACATGAATGCAGGAGGAAATAAGCTGAGTGTTGTTCGGAGAATGTATTGAATACCATTTTCTGGTTGTGTTTCTTTTTTAGCCGTCCCGACTTACTTGGCGATGACAGCTGCAACTTTGACAATTGATAAAATCAGAAAGCTATGCATCCTGGGGAATAAAGAAGCGCTGCAAGAGCGAGCCAGGATCAGGTACTGATATTGTGGAGTGTCCCGTATTAGGTGGTTAGTCAGGGGAGAGTCAAGCAATTTGACCTGATGAAAGGCCATACTAACTAGGTGTGCCACGTTCGTCCATTCCTGGTTTCGTATCTAACAATCAAGAGATTACTAATGCTATAAGATATGCTGACTTATGAGAGACAAAAAGAATTTCTATAATGGCAATTATTAGTCTTTCAAACTGTGACATTTGAGTTTTTTCAGCCAATAATCTATGTACATTAATTAATTCTTTTCATAAATTAATACTTAATTGTATCTATCTAACCTAATCCGATAAGGAAGAAGACTCGAGCATCCGCTTCGGATAATATTACTAATATGCATATATTCTTGTAAATGGGGCAGCCTAGGGTACATATAAAATCTCTATAAACTTGTGACTGGTATTCTATTTGGATCGATTTAGTATTGACATAATATAATTAACAGGATTTAAAAATCTTCTTACCATCTATATAAAACTTTCTAACGTGGAACAACATTTATTATAAACTTTAAGAGCCTGATGTCAAAAAGCTTGAGATTACCAAAATGATCCGATAAGATATAGTAGAGATTATTAACTGCTTTTATCTAGTGAGCTCTTCTTATATACGTAATTACATATTAAATTTACATACAGCAAGGCACAACTAACCAAGTATGCTACAACAACATAATTAAAATAAAAACCATAATAGTAAGAAAATTCAGCTAGTAATATAAATCATAAAAATAATAAATTTGCACATACCGAATCCATGGGAACCTTTGTTGCCAAGTTTGCAGAGGGAGACTCAAAAAAGTGATTTCATCGTACTAAAAATTATAGAGACAAATATATTATTTTATTTGTGTAACATATGCTTTGCACAATCCATTGTGCGCGAATGGACAATAATTAATGATACCCCATTTCCTTTACCCCTCCAACTCAAACTCCGCCACTCAACCATCGAAGACAACGCTGTAACAAAATATTGATCCCACGCAATCGTCATCTGATGACCAAATTCATCGAGACACGGTGCTCTCTTCAGAAAATGCAGTAACACAACACAGAGGTCACATCAGCCCAAATCTAGTAAGTCAATATTCTGTCTCTCATATATATAGACTGGTAAATACATGAAAATGTGTAGGAGAACGGAAAATGTCTACATGGGAAGAAAGAATCGACAACACCACGAGAAGCCCCAGACAAAAACCATACTGAAAATATTGAAATAAAAAACAAACTCAACCTCTCACAAAGCGCCTTTACTGGCACTGTAACCATACATGGCAGACAGGAAGCAGAGCCAACCAACCCATGGGTGGGGTTCCTAATAGACCCACTATGGTTCAAATAGTTGGGTAAGGAAGCTATTTTAATTACAGCCTAACAGACATTGTTGCTACCCTGCCACATCTCATTAACTCATTATCAACATGTTAAAGATTGTATTGTGCTGCAAAATCATGAGGATGATAAGAACGTTTAAGAGACTACAGATAGTTTATGTAACAGACTGTTTGGTCATTTGATTTCTGCGTTCTACTTTGTATTTACCTCTTTTTATATAATTTTACAAAATAAATTATCTCAAGAACTAATTATCGGAGTATTTACACAATCATCCTTGCTTTCAATTGAAAAGAATTGAATGAGGAATTGAGTAGAAATGGTCCAAGAACTAGAGAAAGGAGGATGTTTCGTAGCTGATTAATTGAGACGACCTTGTCTGCATGGGACCACATACATCAGTGTGCACTAGCTCTAAGATTTCTTTTTGCTTCCTCCTATCATGCACTGGAAATTGTTCTATGTGCATCTTTCCTAATGCACAACCATCACAGTTTAACTCAATGTTATGAAAGATGGGGAGACCTTCGACGATACCTTTCTTTTGTAACAACATAAGATCCTGCAGATTCAGATGACCAAACCTCTGATGCCAGAGTTGTTCAGCTGTCGACTCTCCTGCAACCATGGATTGCTTTGATATACCTTTTGCATCCAACCTGTATAGGCTTCCAACTCGCATGGCTGTTGCAACAATTTCATTCCCGCAATCCTTTATCACACAGTGAGTCTTGAAGAATTCGACATGCATATCTGCCATCATGGATACAGATATCAGGTTTTTCTTTATTCCAAGTACATATAAAACATTTGAAAGGTGACTAATTTTTCCATTTGGTAACTTGACTGAAATCACCCCATGACCTTTAATCTGATATCCATTATCATCCCCTAGATATATTTTTGATCCATTTATAATTTCTTCAAGACTATCGAAAAATTCCTTATTACCTGTCATGTGAAAGGATGCTCCGGAATCGACATACCAGATGTCATCTTCATTCGATGCTGAAAGGGCACAGTCGACTGTGAACAGTCGAAATTCATGACTGAAGTCTTCTTCTTCAACAAAATATCCTCTGTGTTTTGGATTTACCTGTCTCCTCCTTGCCTCATCAGCCTGCTTCTTATGATAAAAATTTATCTGTATATGACCCATTTTTCCACAATAATAACATTTATTTTCATAATGATTTGCAAGCATACCTTTCTGAGAATGCGGATTCTTCTGTGCTGTTCCTCCTCTTTGCTTTCATTGGTGTTGTGACTGCCTTCCTTTAGATAGTTGTCGTTTTGCCATCAGCGCGAGATCGTCACTTTGGGGGTTCAAATTCAGGTTCTGCCGTCGGTCTTCCTCTTGCTGCAAGATCGCAGTGAGATCATCGAACGTGGGTGCTTTCTCCCTTACCGAGACTCTAGTGATGAAGGTTTGAAAATCATCACGCATCCCATTCATTGTAATTGCAACAAGATCTTCATCAACCACCGCCACTCCAATGTCCCCCAATCCGTCTTTAACATCCTTAATTCGCGCTACAAATGCAGTAGCAGACTCCCTTTCGTCCATCCCATCGAAAATAGCTTGCTTTTCAGAGCCAAAACTTTGTTTGTATTCTGGGTCTCATAGAGATTTTTGATTTTCGTCCAGATCTCGGCGGACGATTTACAATCTCTGATGTGTGCAATGACATTGTCTTTCACAGACATCTTCAGCAGGACTTTGGCTTTGTTTTCTCATTTTTCCGAGTATTCCTTCTGTGTGGTTGCTGCCGGCTTCTGCTCGTCGCCTGTCACTATAGCCCAAGCATTCGCACCTTCGAGCAGAGTTTGGATCTTAAACTTCCAGTTTGTGAAGTTAGATCCATTGAGTTTACCAGACTCAGATTCCATCGTGTTACTCATTGTGAATCTACTTGACAACAACAGCAAAAACAATACCTGTCAGATCGATCTGTCACCTCTGCTACCGATCTGCAGTGTCTGGCACTCCCGCTCCAATGAGCAAATTCGGCGTTTCCAACACAGTCAAAACAACGATCTGATCACAATTGATTCGATCCACCTCTCCCGGATTGATCTACCACTTCGCCGATCCTACTCTCCTTGCAGATCGCCAAACGAAGTCGAGGTTTCCCGCAGATCTCCTCTGGCGCTTTCTCGATATGTCTCTCCCGGACTGATCTGCAACTCTGCCAATCTGCTCCGTTTGCAAACCGCCAAATGAAGTTCACGCTGTTCAGGGATCTCCTTGGCGCTACCCTGAGCAAAAAATCCGTGCTAATTAAAAATCGCTTAGAGTATAAAAATTGGCGCGTTTTTCCTGGTAAAATCCGCGCTTAACGCGTTTTATCCCTCCAATTCCGCGCTCTAGCGCGATTTATCGCTCAAATTTTGCGCTCTAGCGCGATTTATCTCTCAAAATCCGCGCTAATCGCGCGACTATCAGCGCAAAATCCACGCTAATTGGTCTTTCTGCTCAGAAAAAAAAAATTTCCGAGTCCGAGCCAGGTGTTCTGCAGTCCACCTTCTCAATCGAGCACAGAGCTCTCGTGTACACACAGCCACATAGGCAATTCCGCCACACAGGAAATTCCGCCACACAGGCAAGCTAGCTTCTACAGGCACTTCAGCCTCACAGGTGACAAAGATCAGGGTCACTCAATCTGAGCTCTCATACCAAGATAAAATATGCACTGAATTGAAAAGAAAGAGATGTAGCTCTGAGGTGTGGCCTGCACTTGGAGACTACACTCACAAAACTTGAGAGATTTGTCTCGTTCACTCTATTCAATAATCAATCAAAAGATTACATCATTAAATACAATACTAGGAAATAGGAAGTTGCACCCAAACCCCATAACTATAGGAACTAATCCTAAACTAGGGAGAAAGTTACAACAATGTAACCATTTTCTCCATTAATATCAAAATAATATTAATTATTCTCAACTGTGAGATGGATGGTAGATTTGTAAATTCTATGGGGAAATGCATAATATTTGATGAAGCAAGGTTTTTTGTTTTTTTACTAATCCGCTAAAAGAAATGCGTGCTTTTAGCAGCTCGAATGAATTTACTATTGATGCTTGCTCTATATTTTGCTGGTTTTTAAAGCAAACTAGTCCAGACTCCAGACTCGATGGCGTCCTCTTATCGAAATTGCTAAATCATGCCGAAAGTTGGACAATGTTGAGTGTGTAATACAACCATCATCTAGTTGTTATTCTAAATGCTAAAGAATATGATTTAGTTGTGAGGACTGAATACAAATTAATGGCTCTATTCTTGACAAGGTCAACTGAGCTTTTGAGTGCAGCATTCGCGAGATTTTGTCTGAACTTTGACACAAATGGTAGAGAACTACTGTAACATTTTACCTATATACGATAATACTAACAACTACATTATATATTTATAGTAATATTAAATTGTAATTTATTTAGTGATGAGAAAACATGTTTCCCTTTGTTTATCTTTGTTTATAATGTAGATTCTCATTCGTAATTGTTGGATTTGTCTGGGATATTATATCATATGTGTATTTTAGTCTACAGTGTAGATTCACATCCCTAATGTAAATATTCGATTTCAAAAGTAAAATATTTCACCTTTTAAAGAACTTCAAAATCGTAAAATGGAGAATATTAGTGATTAAAATTGTTTCTGCATTCAATTATGACACTCTTTGAATGACATAATATCAATCTGCTTGTCGATTTTGGCATGGTTTAAGTCATGTCCCATGTTGTTTTATCCTTTCAATGGTTAGGGAATGTGAAATATAAGTATCGTTAATAGCCTAGAAACTAGATTCAAAATGCTTTACACATTTGTTATCAGAATTGCAAGGCATGCCTGCGTTAACATTGTCAGTTGGATAAATGGTTTGTATTTCTTTTTACTATAAATGTAATTGAAGGAAATATGTAGTCAAAAGTCTGACTTCTATTTTGTGTTTTGTCTGGAAATGGTGAAGGAAACAAATAATACTGAGAAGATAATACATCTGTGGCACCCGTTATATATGGATCTTCCTTTGCTAAAGGAAAATTGGACTTAAGAGTGCTTGGGATAGGTGGTGGAAGAAAATATTAGTGGGAAACAAATCAATGTATTGCTATTTTTTAATCTCTGATTTTAAATACCCTTAACAAAATACTCATATATAACGGCATTTAAAAAGAAAAGGAAAAAAAAACCATAACATAGTGTTTTTTAAAAACTTAAAAATTCTACATATACACTAAAACAGCAAAGAACAAAATAATCATAGGATCAACACACAGTAAACTACAACATGGACACCTCTATTAAACACATATTCCCTAAGTTACTCCTTTATTTATGTTAAACATTTGTGTTCCCTAAATGATCTAAATTTTCGGTGGCCTTATGGTTAAAGTTTAGATGGATAAGTTCTAAAGTCATATTTTTATGTAAAAGGGAACTTGATATTATATGTAATTGATGGGGTAAATTATAACTAAATTTTCTCCATCAACAAGACACCTAATGAGAAGGAAGTAGTGAGAGAGTGAAGGTGAGGAAGGAGAGACCCTAAAATCAACCTCAATGCATGTAATGGTTTTTCTCAATAAACTCTTCTCTCTCTCTTTCTGTCTCCCTTCTTTTTTCTTTTGTGATTTATTCAGCGTTTGCATTTTTATCAATGTTCCGGTGAATAGTTTCATGGAAGATCTATATGTCTTCTCTCTTCCTGTCTTGGTATTCAAGCTATCTAGATCTTAGTCTTTAGATCCAAAAGGCTTGAATGCAAGGAGTGGAGGAGAGAAAGCATATTGATATGCCATGAAATTAATAACGAGAAAATTGATAAAAAAAAAAATTCAAAATATGAATTCACCACAAAAAATAGAAGAGAAAGGGTTGGAGAAGAATAATTTCATTAAGAAGAACCATCAAATGCAGTGAGGCCAATTTTGGGACCTCTTCTTCTTGAAATTCACGCTTTTCCTATTCCCTTCTTATAAGGTGTCTTCTTGATGGAGCCAACTTTAATTATATTTTATTTGTTCAATGACATATCTATCAAGTTCCCTTTTACATAAAATTTTACTTTATGACTTATACATATGAACTTAGAGTATAATCCCTACAAATATTCAATTCACCAAATTATTCCCTTCTTGGCTGACTTGATTTAGGAACATCTTTTACTTTACCTATAAGGGGGATGTGAAATTCATGAAGGAAGGTGGGCCCTTCCCCCAATGATTTCACAATTATCATTGAGACAAGTGATAGTCGTACTATAAATATTGTTTACTACGTATAGAGATTGTTGTTTAACCTATTTGTAATTGATTCCTCTAATTCCCCTATAGTATTATTCCTTTGATTCTCCATAATATGACTATCAATCTCTATAGTATGATTTTTGTTAGTGATTCTAGCTCAATCTACATCAACAAATGCATGTATGTTCAAAACTCTATCCAATCATGATCTTTCTTGACAATAAAATCCATTATTATTAGTTCCACGCAAATACTTGAAAGATATCTTTACTGCTGTAGAATGCTCCTTCCCTAATTTCAACGTATACTTGCTCAATAATCCCATTACATTTTCACATTTTGGTTTCATATAAACCATTTCATACATCAAAATTTCAACCGTAGTAGCATATGGAAAACTTGACATGTCCTCTTCCTCTTCCAACGACTTGGGACACTCATCTATGAATAAATTTACACCTACAGGAATAGGGACCTTGACCAATTTATTTTCTGCATATTAAGCCTTTGTATTATACTCTCGGCATGCTTCCTTTAGTTTAACCATAGTTTTGTCCTTGCTGAATATCGTTTAATTTTCATTGCCGAAATGAAATTTGCATCACCAATATCCATCATGTCAAATTTAGAGGATAATTTAGTTTTCACATCTTGGATAATTTCCCTGCCATTTCCAATTAGCAACATAACATCCACATACAATACAAAATAAATAATATGAGTGCCAACTAATTTTCAATATACATAATGATATTCTTTCTCCTTGTGAACCAAATTCCCAATATATATGTATCAAATTTTTAATGCCATATCCTTGGTGATTTCTTTAACCCATGCAGGGACTTTTCAACCTGTATACTAACTTCTTATTTCCATTCACTGCAAATCCCTTTGGAAGCTTCATTTAGATTTCTTCTTCTACATCCCTAGGTATGAATGATGTCTTCACATTTATCTACTCTACCACAATATCAAAAATAGAAACAATAGATAATCGAAATATAATAGAAACTAACTTTGCAATAGGAAGAAAAATATCACCAAAATCAATTCCACTAACCAAGGAATAACCATTTTCTACTAACCAAGATTTGTAGTTCTCCACGTTTCCTTATACATTCAACTTATTCTTAAATGCTCATTTATTGCTAGTGGGTTTTTTTCCACTTGAAAATATGTTAGATCCCAAGCCTCATTCTTGTCCAAGCTTGCCATTTCTTCAAACATGTACTTTTCCAAGACTTTTCCATCCTCTAAATCCACTTCCTCTGTAATAGTTCTAGGATCATCCTCAGTATTAGACAAAGAAAAATTGAATATAAATCAGGTGTATTATACCTTTCTATCCAACTTATTTCCCAAAGCACTCTCCTAAAAGTGGAGAATGTGGTTATTTTTCCTCTAGTTAATGTTCTTTTGTAGATTCTGATTCATTATCATTTAGTTAAAACTCTAACCTCTATGGTTGTTTCTCCCTTGGTATGACTAACTGATGCATGGGCATCCTTGGCCTTGAGCAATCCTTGCCAACCTAAAAAATGTTTTTGTTGAGTTTTAAATAAGTACGTTGTTACTCCCATATATTGTAAATTTATTGATGCACCTATTATGTAGTTGTTGATATAGCTAGCTTGTAGTTTTTGTTAGTCTTGGAGCTAAATTTGATCAAAGTTGTGACTGCCCTTGGGTTGTTGACAATCTCAATAATGCATGTTTAGAATCCTATTACGGGGAGTTTCTAACACATCAAAAACAATTTGGTAGTTATTTAGTTGCACTGCTATATGACAAACCCTACTACATGTGCTGCCTAAATGAGGCGTAAGTTGCAAACTTAGTTTTACCGCATGATGAGAGGAGATGAGTCAGTTTATTTTCTGGAAAATGAAGAGGTTGACATCATGGGAAGTGACCTACTACAATGGAATACAAAGAGGTAACCAACATGAGGATAAATGGAAAAGAACAAGGAATAAAAGGGACTTTTTTTTAGTGTTCAGTGCTTGGCTTCTACCTCACGGTTGTTGGACATTTGGTTGTTGGATTGCTGGTGTTGGTCGACTGTTGCACAATTTTCAAATAGCATGATTGGCTATTATGCGAGTCAAGAAGGAATTTGGTTTTTGTGTGTGATGTCATTGTGTAATAATGTAGGAATTTCAAGCAATCTCAGGGAACTATTTGTAATCTATTCTTTTTTGTAATAACACATTTTGAATTAATAAAATATAATTAAATCCCTACTTTTGTTATTGTGAGTAGACTCAAATTAATATTTTTCTGTGCTATGTGATTAATATTGAATTAATTAATTTAGTAGCCAAACTCTAATGGCCTAGGTTGTGCACTCTATAACAACAATCAAAAGTTTGTAGGTGCTATAAATGATACAAAACCTATGCTATGTTAGATGGTATCAGAGTGGAATTAATTTTGGTATTTTCATCTTGAACTACTTCGTGTTATAGTGTTTCAAGAAAGTTTTTCAGTGGTTGTACAACAAGAGTGTGTAAAGGTACATGTTGGGTCACAAAACTTGGGTTGATGTTTGTAGATGTTGGTGAGACATTTACAACTTATAAGGATGCCACCGAGGAGAAGAGAAGTAGGAAGAGGAGGTGAAAGAAATTGAGAACTAGAAGAACTAAGGAGAGTAATAGATGATATGGACCATAGAAGAAATGGAGATGCAGAGGTAGATTTAGAGCCTGAAGAAAAAATAGACGAAGAATAAGAGGTTGAGGAGAGAGAGTTAAGAACGGGATTGATTTCATACTTGAGAAATAGTGGTAGTGCAAGAGTTGAAGTTTCATGTTATGATGGAAATATGAGAGATGATGTGCTCATCAATTAGATTGAAGAACTCAAAAGATGCTTCTAGTATGAAAATGTTTAGGATCCAAATTGGGTAAAATTTTCCACGAGGGAGTTGAAAGGTCACGCTGCATTGTGGTGGGATACATTGTAGAAAGACAAGGTAAATAATAAACTATAAAATATCAAGATATGGAAGAATATGGTCATAAATATCAAGGAGAAATGTGTTCTTGTTGATTACTAGTAGAATGTGTATAGATAAATCTATAATTTAAAACAAAAGGAGACTTTTTTTGTGAGTACACTGAGGAGTTTTTCAAATTGTCACTTTGATCAAGTATAAGGGATCCATAATTTCAAAGACTTTAAAGGTATTTGAATGGATTCAAATACTTGATTCAAGATGAAATGAGTACGCATTATTTTGAAATTTTTTATGAAGCCTATCACATTTCCTTGAAGGTGACGGAAAAGTTAGATAGGAAAATAATATCAAAGCTGAGGAAGAGGTTTTAGAGGTAGAGGTAAGGTATGGAATGTTAGATTCATTAAAAAGGAATAAGAATCCACCATGGGTCAAGGTTGTAGAGGTGGAAATAGTGTTGGAAGAGGTAGAGGAAATCTCAAAAGAGGAAAGGGCAAGTACGTAATACTTGTTATCGTTGTGGAGTTGACGGACATAAGAAATCTGAGTGCCTCGAAGGAAAAAGTTCGGAGAGAAGAGGTGAAGCCAAAACACAAGTTCCATAAGATGATGAAGCTTTTGTTGCTACAGAAAATGTGACTATGATTGAACAAGAACAAGGAGAAAATTTAATGTTTCCTACAGTATTGTTGAAAACCCAGAACAAGATAGTGGAAGAGCTAGGCAAGGAAGGATTTTTTTCAAAACTAAATGTAAGGTCCAAGGAAAGGGTTGTAATGTAACAACCTTGGTGAAAAGTTAATGTAATAAAATTTAATAAAGGAAAAATAATACCACAGGTAATGGACATGTATTCCAAGCTGAATGTTGGGAAAAGATATCCTAGTGGGCATCACTGGATGTGTGTTTTGGCTAAGGAAAATTTGCAAGGGCTAAGGCAAAGGCATTAAAAGGTAAATGGGAATTTTCGGCACATTCATTGATGAAAATAAAGGAAATTAGGAGAAAAGTAAGGTGAAAGGTCACATGTTGCATGTGAAGAGGTAATTGAAGTCCTCATTGATAAAAAGGCTTCTAAGGATCAATGGGCAGGCTTAGTTAGTGAAGCTTAGTCAGTGTTAACCTTTTGTCAGTTCAAGTTTGGAGATATCTCGTTATTCTCTCTCTCTCTGTCTCTCTGTCTCTGTCTCTGTCTCTCTCTCTCTCTCTCTCTTCATCACATAGAGTTTTCTTAGAGCACTCTAGCTTTGGATCAAGGAAGGAAATGCAGGATCAAGAACCTCCAACATGAATACTTGCAGGTAAACTTTTGCATGTGTGATTTCCTAACTAGTTTGGACATGCGTGGCTTTGCATGTTGGTGTATGGTTCTCTCGTTGTAGGCGGCATGCATTTTTTGGGTTATGACAGTGGTTTTCATCTTAGCCTTTCCTTTTTCTGGATGTCATCATGCTGGGATGCTTATTTTGGTTTTCGAGCTTCGGTTATTGGATGGATATCGGAATGCGGGGTAGAGGTGGTTTGAAGTTTCATTCCAAAAGGCCTAGGAATCCCTTGACCAGTTTTGGTTGGAAACATGGTAAATCCCAAGGGAGGAGTCACCATTGAGGGACTAGTGATCTCGGTTTGGATTTCGGTAAAGCCTGAGAGATCAGTCTTAGTTTAGGGCCTAGTGATCCAGGATTGGATTGTAGTAAAACCTGAGAGACAAGGAGACAAAAAATTCTTCAAGGATATTGATGGATTCTGGATGGCATTCCAGGTTCGATTTGGTTGTGATTGGAGCACTGGCTTCAGTGTGATCACAATTTGGTGAGGGTGGAGGTGGTTTAACCTATAGATTCTTTTGGTTGTTCTATCAGATCCCACATTCATGCTTGGAATATGGCACGAGGGTGACTGGCTGAAAGAGAGATTTGGTTCAACCATGTCGATTGTCTGGTGTTACTTGGAAGTCCCGAACCTCATCGAAGTTACCTATGATTAATAAAAGATAATTTCTCTTACTTTTGCACTAGTTTATATGTGGATTTAATGGTTGTAATATCTCTGATATTTATATGGTTTTATGCTTGTTATACGCATGGTTATATGATTGGTTCATGTCATGTTTATTTCATGTGTTTATTTATAATTGTTAAATGGATGGATGCAAGACCTAATTGATGTTATAGTAGTTCAGTGGAGAAGGTGGTGATCCTTCTAGTTATGTTTCATAAGTTCTTTCAGTCATTCATGTTTGTCTTGTATCTTAGACTTGTAGGTTGCATAAATGACACGTATTTGACATAATTTCAGTCCTAGTTGGGGATGCTCAGGCCAAATCCAGAGGTTGGTTTTGATTTATTAGTATTTTCATCATGTCTTTGATGGATTCTAGAGGTTGTAACAAGTTCTAGGAAGAGGTAGAGATTCTGGGCTAGAAAAGTAGCCCAAATCTTAGGGATGTTTGCATAGGTTTGCTGAGAAGAGTCCATGGATGTTGCCACATAGGCTTGTTAGAGAGAATATGGGTTCCAATATGCCATCATGCATATAGCATGAGAATGACTATGGGTTAAAAAGCTTAAAACATAAGTGGGACCCAGGAGAAGGATGTCTCAGTGGATAACATGTCTCCTAAGGGTATTGTTGCTAATTTGGATGGGTTTTTTTAATGTGCTCCATTGATTCCATTTCCTTAAGGTTACCAAGTAGGTTGAATCCCTTATAGTGGCCTCTCTCGTCGCATGTTTACCCCGGTTGGCCAGTTTCTTGGGTAGACCTGGGAGGAGGGGGTGTTACATGTAACTTGGTTATAGATGGTGGAAGTATAGTGAATTTAGTGTCCACTAAAGTCTTGGAAAAGTTGAAACTCAAAATTGTATTCCATCCAACCCCTTA